>VZSC01013461.1:166781-202326 GCA_013398225.1 Steatornis caripensis | reverse complement strand
AGAAAAGAAAAGAGAAAAGAAAAAAGAAAAGAAAAAAGGAAAGAAAAAAGAAAAGAAAAGAGAAAAGAAAAAAGGAAAGAAANAAAGAAAAGAAAAGAAAAGAAAAGAAAAGAAAAGAAAAGAAAAGAAAAGAAAAGAAAAGAAAAGAAAAGAAAAGAAAAGAAAAGAAAAGAAAAGAAAAGAAAAGAAAAGAAAAGAAAAGAAAAGAAAAGAAAAGAAAAGAAAAGAAAAGAAAAGAAAAGAAAAGAAAAGAAAAGAAAAGAAAAGAAAAGAAAAGAAAAGAAAAGAAAAGAAAAGAAAAGAAAAGAAAAGAAAAGAAAAGAAAAGAAAAGAAAAGAAAAGAAAAGAAAAGAAAAGAAAAGAAAAGAAAAGAAAAGAAAAGAAAAGAAAAGAAAAGAAAAGAAAAGAAAAGAAAAGAAAAGAAAAGAAAAGAAAAGAAAAGAAAAGAAAAGAAAAGAAAAGAAAAGAAAAGAAAAGAAAGCTCAGGTTTGTAAGAATCAGTCTGCTGCATGATCATCTTCAGAGTTATTGTGGTTGGCTTTTCATTTATACAGTGCAACCACATTTGTAGTTAGGTCAACCCTGAAATGTGTACTTACTCAGCTGCACCCCCCTTTTTTGAGCAGTATCAGTTCTCATTCTAATAAGCATGCATATTCTGAAAAATAAGTAGAAACAGAATGAATCCATGTTGGGGACATTTGGATCCAACAGAAAGTGTATTCAAAATGGGACTGCCAACATGCTGGATTTCCAGAGTCATCTGAAGAGAACTTTTAAACATCTGAGGGATGATGTGAAATGTTCATCCTACTGAAAGCAAATGCAACAGCCCATCAGCCACTTTGGAAGTCTTGCCTGGTGCACAGGAGATGCACAGAAATGTCAGTGTTGGCTCCAAGGGTGCTGTCTTGTGTAGATGTCAACATACACTGCTGGGAGGGGAGGCTAGCTCAGTGCAGCACAGTGCCATACCCGTGGCACTAGTCTTGCCACAAGGTTTATTGCACTGGGGCGCTGCCCTGCTGGCACAGCTAACTTGCTCCAGCTCTGGATGTCCATTACTCAGAAGCGGGTTAGGGGTTCCTGCATGGCACTCAGCAGGAGGTTGAGACAAGACCCTGGTGCTGCAAAGGATTGTCACTGACGTGTGTCACCAGAAACATCAATTTAGGCCATATAAGGATTAGGCTTGGGACAGCCACCTGAAAAGCAGGACCCTTGTTAAGCAACTGGTGAGCCAAGATTTAAGACAAGCCATATGAGGGGGGAGGTTGGCCAGGCCTAGGAAGTCTATATCAGATCACATTTGTATCCTCTAATGCAATGTCCTATTTCTGACTGCAGGCAGTGCCAGTTATTTCAAAAGAAATGTAGCTGTAGACTATTGAAATTTATCCCTAGGGAAAGCCTAGTTTTATATTTATGGCTTGTGTCTTGAACAGAAGATTTATATCTATTTGAAAAAGCTTGATAAACATTTAGTTTTTTGGACAAGACACTCTCCAGTCCCTGGGGAGAAGCATTTTGAAACGCTCTAGAAGGGGCAATGGGGGCCTCAGACAGAACATTTAAGATTCAAGCCTCAGGGGTATGGGAGGAGCTTATGCAAGAGCAAAGTCACTTTAGGCTTTGTAGGCTTAGAGTAGAAACAGGATAATTTCCAGGGAGATGTGAAATTCATACTTTCTGCCATGTTAAAGGAAAGTTCCTTTTCCAGGCAGCATTTACTCCACTCTGAAACTGAGGACTGATAACCACCTCAGTTCCCACTGGTGTGAGGTGCTCTGCACTTCCCAGTAAACATCGAGCAACTTCCAGTAAGTTTGGTTCACTAGTCAGTTCCCCTTTGTCCTGCCAAACCCCATCTGCCCCTGCAAAGCAGCAGATCTGTCTAATCTGCAGTTGGATGAACGGTGATATGCCTCCGATGGATTCTCTAAACCTACTTCTTCCTTCAGAAGCACTCAGTTAACTAAAGATTTACTAGACTATCAGGGGAAAACAAGGCATTTAGGAGACCCTCCTGATCCCATCCCCAATCTCATTAACTTTCTGCTTTCCAAAGTGCCCTGATGGCTGCATGTTAACGAAGAGTTGTAATTGGCAAATGAAATTGATTACACAACTCTTTGAATGAAGCAAATTGTCCATCTCTAGAGAAAAGGTATAATTTTTTACTGCGCATAAATCAAATGCAGGTCTCTTAAAAGCACTAGGTAAGTAGAGAGCATTTCAAATTGGCTACAAAGTGCTGGACAAAGCACTTGGCAGAAAGAAGGGCATGGGCAAAAATGACCTTAGCAGCTCTTTTCTACCTCCAGTTTCTGTGATTCTATGAATTTTAATTCTGTTTAATTGCCACTTGCAAAGAGCTGCAGAAAATGGATAGCCATTTTCTACGTTAGGCAGATCTTTTCTGTCTTCTGTTAGCTCTGACGGTGCTTAATTGTTCCTACAGAAATGTGGACATAAAATTGATTCGTGTCTGTATGAAAGACTGTACATTAGGGCATCACAGCTAGAAAAAAAAAAAATGCCAGAGGTAGTCCTAAAAAAACCCAGCCTCCCCTTCAGTGAAACAATCTGAATCCTGCCACACTGCAACACTACTCCATATCTTGTCCTTTAATCATCCTAATATCTTCATACATCTGGTTTTGAATTGCTGTAGATTAAAAGAATCAACAGGGAATCAATTCCTTTACCCACTTACTCCATTTATATTAGCTGTTTTACTAATGCCTAGCTTTACCTTTTCTTTCTTTTTTAGAGGAGAAATGTGTTTCTAGGCTATTTTTTGAAACAGGGAATAATTCCCTTTTGTGGTGAGGTGCCCTTGCAACAGCATTAATGTCACACCTTCCACTGTCTACTATGCTTAAAGAGGTCCTCCAAGCCTGGTGTCACTTTTGTTCTGAACTTCCTGGTTCCTTCATATTACACAGTTGCTCCTGGAGCTCTAATGACAGTATAGAGATAAAAAGGTCTCAGTTTCTGACTGTGCGAATTCCCAAATTAGCCTGTATATTCATGAGTTCATACAGTTTACATTTTTTTTTGCCTGTGTATGCCCTATCTTTTCTGTTTGCTGCATCACAATTTTATGATTTTTGGGGTCATTTTTACTGGTTTCAGAATTTCAGATGCTGCTCTTTGCCAGTGTTGCTTTTTGCTGTTGTGTACGTGATCAACATCTGCCTTGTCCATTGTAGTGCTTCAAACATGGTGCATTCTAGCACGCAAGCCTGATGTAGTTCATCTGCAGAGCTTTCACTCCTAGGCCAGTCAATGTTTCTGTTACAATTGACAGGTTTCATGATTTAACAATTTTTGTGCACAAATGCACATCCGGTTCATGGTTCTCATGCTACATCTGGACAGTTTCA
Organism: Steatornis caripensis; assembly: GCA_013398225.1. NCBI lineage: Eukaryota > Metazoa > Chordata > Aves > Caprimulgiformes > Steatornithidae > Steatornis > Steatornis caripensis. Next base: position 198,937 of record VZSC01013461.1, on the reverse strand, counting down.
TCTCACAAATTCTCTGTTATTGCAAGAATTAAGGAACTGGTGGTATCTTTGATCTTATGGTAAGCCATACTTTGGGGGTTTGGTCTGTGTTTCTTGTAAGGTAACAGAGTGCTCTGTGGTATGAATAGTGCTTAGTGATGGATGCTGAGGTTGCTATGTTCTTTCATTCCCACTAAACTAAAAGCTTAACATCTGTGACAGCTGTGAGATAGGTTTTACAGTCCAGATGATGCCCCAATTATTATCTTATTTTTTCCAAGTGGAGATACTACTTTTAAATTATTAACCTGTTCTCAGCAACAGCTTCTTATATTACATTGATTTATTTATGTAGTGTTTGTTATGTTATAAAACCTAAAATGATCCTACACATAAAGTCCCTTCAATTTCCAAGACTCCTAAAAACATTTAAGGATGGCAGGCGTCTTGAGATTTTTATCAGCTTTAGGAGTTTAACTCCATTCGATAATAGTAATCATTAATTCAATATGGTTCATTAGTCCATAAAGGTAACTACCAACCATTCATTATCACATGAATTTAGACAAGCAGATTAGGACCATAAGTAGCTCAGATTAGCTCACAGGAAGACAGACTAAGTAGTTTTTGCAATGAGGCAACAAATAATCATTTGTATTCAAATGCTCTCACTTTTGGTGGCCTGATTTATTCCAATTCCCTGCACCAGAAAGGAAAGCGCCGTGTTCTGTAAATGTGCTGAATAATGAATTCTCCCTAAAAACCTGGCGTAACAGACAAATAAACACATTAGCCATGGGAAGGCAGCAGCAGAAAGGTGTTGAGACTTGCCTAAAGCCACACAGGGTGTTAGTGTCAGAGATCAGATTAGGATTTTGCAAGTCACTCATCAGCAGTCTCACTTGACTTGGTATCTGGGAGTTACTCACAAAGAAACTTGGCAAGCTTTACCAGTAATCCTAGTATTGTCGCTGAGGCAGGATCTGAAGACATATACGTATAGGATAAAGATTCTGCTACAGCTTCCTTGCCCTGAAGTGTGTCTGTAAAGACAAAAAGGATATGGCAGAAAGGTGCAAAAATGTTAGGTAGAAGCTGCAGCATATATCTGTGAGACTGTGAAGTAAATTGTGATTTGTGGGGACTATGGTTTGCTGAAAAATCACTGCAAGCAGGGAAGTGGTCCTGCAATATTTTACAGCCACCACCCAGTTGTTTCGTTTTGGTTTGGTTTTGTCAGAAAATGGATCTCCAGGATCTATCTGAAAAAGGCAAAGTTTGCCAAGTGTCAGTCACTCTTACCGTGTTTTGGACAGGATCCAGAAACCTACTGGTTCCCTGGAGCTAGCTAATGACCATCATATCCAACTTATCAACACAGTTCATGTCTCTGATATCACTCCTGTTTTTGGGACATCTATGCCCTAGTTGCTCTTAAGGAAGACCCAGTGACCTAAGCTTGCTGAATTGGTTACTCAGATAATTCCCTCTAACTGTAGTCCACCAGGTGATTTGACACTGGTTTTTTTAGTTACTTTCTTTAAGGATTGTGTGCTAGGTAAAATAATACAGGTAAGGTTTATTAAAAAGTGGCTCACATATACCATACCATTCCTAGAATGTCTGAAGAAAGTTACAAATCAGGTGTAGGGGGATAAAGTAAATCTTCAAGAGCATTTCTACCCTTCTTCGTAATTCTTAAAGCTCCTAACAGCATCTGGATTTTGATTAGTATCTTCAAGACAAAAGGGACAGTTCCCTTTTCTGTTAACTCTTCAGCATTGAGTAACAGTTCAGTACTTGTAGCTGAAGAACACATTTTTAAAGCCCATTGCAATGTCATTTTTCTTCCCACATCTTAGCTGCTTTTTTTCCCCAGCTCCTTCTGTGGATGAGCGGCCAAGGACGGACAGCAATAGTTAGTATGACCAGTGGCAGTATCCACTGTCACACCAGCATAACTTGAGGCTCGTGGGGCACCATTTCAGACACAGGACTTTGAGACCTGCCAGTTTCATGCTGCTCAATGAATGATTTAATTCACAGAAATTGTAACATCTAAAACAATCTTCCCTAACCCAAGTGGAATACATAACTGGACACAGACATGTTCACCCAGGTGCACAATTCCTACAAAAGCACTATTTAAAACTAATAGGTCAAAGTCATTCTCAATGTAATTCCACTGAAACTGATGGTGTGAATCAATCTGAAATTCAGTAAGCAGTGCCTAAGCTCTTTCCAGCTATGGGCATCAAAGCCAGTGATGTGGTAGAGCAAGCAGGAAATAGAGGCAGCTATGAGACTGTAAAAGCAGAAAGTCTGAATGAGGAAAATCTAAGCCTGATCAGCGTTTTTCTTTGTGGTTCAGGATGGCTTGTCACACATACATTACACATATATACTATAATTGCATATACACAATGCAATTATACTGTTGCACATAAACATTTGGAGGCATTTTTGCTTAATTTGAAAGGTTTCCAAAATGCAAACCTGGGAAATACTACACATATGTAAGGTGGATTGGGAGACACCTAAGTTTTCAAAATAATTGCAAATGCCTTTATGAAACCGGTATTTTTTTTTGTCTAGATTAGATCAAGAGCCATAAAAGAGATGTAGAAATATTAGATAATCAGAGTGCATTCAATTAACAAGTATTTTGTTACCTTAACTCTAGCGCCTATGTTTATTGACAGTATTTATTTTGTTGGCAGTTAAGTACATTTTACTCTGATGGCACCTAGTCTGTGCACTGACATGATGGGCACATGGAAGAAAAAAAATGTGGGTCTTTTAACGACTAAAATGCCACTCCAGCGAGAAAAAATACTGAAGCTCTAAAGAGTGTTGAGATTTGTGATTCATGCCCAGGGACTATCACAAGGTAAGCAACAAATGACCCCAGGGGAGATGGTGGGGACTAAAGGGAGATGGCGGGGACTTAGAGGGTGCTTTTTCTTAGAGTCAGTCCGCATGTGAGGCCAACAAATCTCAGCGACAATTCTCTGATGAGGTAATAGAAAAACTGATCACTTATGATCACTGGAAGTCTACTGCTAGCTTTCATAAGACTGGAACTGGCAAAGACATTTAGGATTTCAGTGTAGTTAATTACATTCTGCCTGCTTAGATTACTCTGCATTTTCAATATTATGGAGTATTATGCTTCTGAAAATTGCTGGATATTAATTTTAGGACCAATAAGAATAGCTACTCAGTGACAGATGACTATCAGTTGTCACTTATAAGTTGAGGGTAATGTTTGTACCTACAGTCGGGTAAATACTGCAGGATATTTTAAAATTATATTTCGATTAACCATCATAGCAGCAATCGTCTGTGCTAGAGATAAAGAAAGAAACAAACGTATAGTTGTTCAGATATATGTCAGGTGGATATTTATATCGTTCTTTTGAAATTTGTTTCTTTTCCTGCTTATAAAAGTTTTCATTTTCAAACTAGGCAAATTAAGTGCCCTGCTGTACAACAAGAAAAAAAGATAGCATCAAACACTTAGATGCAGTTATAAATAGTTTGCTTGTAAGTAGATGATTTGAAAAATTCTCAACATGTTCATTGAACAATTATGAGCAAAAAAGAGGATCATAAAAAACAACATGCAAAAATCTACATTTGTCAAAAACAAATTGCAACAATATTCGCACACTTCTTTCCAAGCATGATCTTGCTCTGCTTATAAAGACTGTAGGGATACTATGGGATCAAAGATATTACATAAGTCTGAGGATTTTTATTAGAATTAAAATTCTAAGACTTTTTTTTTCAAGTGCTGTAATGTCTCAGTGACAGCAGTAAGTAGAAAATCCACCACACACAAAGATTCGAAGGGCCCTCCCACAACAGTGTCACATAGAAACACAGTGTAATTTCTCACCACTACGTTGGCTGTCTGGAATCTTACCACAGGGAACTGGGTAGACTTGTCATTGCCCTAGCTTTGACTTTGGTAATGAAAGTCATTGGTATCACATACACACTCAGTCCTACCAATCGATCAACCAAACTAGCAGCACACAAGCTACTGGACCAGTTTGGACTTCCAATCTTACACAGCTGCTCCATTGGATCTTTTTCAGTGCTGTTCATTAAATGATCATAAAATTGACCTGATTTGGAGCTTTCCTGTGGTGGATACTCAGTTAAGCAATTTAAACTAAGTCACATAGTTACATTATACTTTGTGTTGTATGAACCAGGGCCTCGGTTCAAATAAACATGAGAAGTCATGTGTAGTTCTACCATGAGGCTGACCATTCTCTAGAAGGTTTGTGAAGGCAGATGAAGCATTGTGGTTCGAACTACTTATTTTGTTTGTAAACTTTTGGGTTTTATGTAATCTGCAGTGAAACACCAAGCAAAGCTGAGTCCTGGATGGAATCCCTACAAGCAGAAACTGGAAATCAGTGCCTTTGAGCCAAATACAACATTGCTCTGGTGTATTCAAAACCTATACATAGGTCGGTGTTTTACTTGAGACTCCTCTTCTTTGTAGAAATGGAAGCAAAGTCTCAAGTCTACACACTCCAGGGTGTTGCCTTTTTCCAGCTTCTGGCTTTGTTTTAGCTTTGGCTTGTATCTTCAAGGCAGGTATATACAGTATCATGGGCTGTTTCCTCTGGGTATTTGAAAGTGGAATAGTTAACTGCGTAGGTATGTTGGTAGTAGATAGGCAGACAGGTTGACACGGTAGTCAAGATGTGCTTGAGAGAATAGGGAAGGAGAAGAATAAAACAGCCCAGGACACTTGCCTCAGACATGTGTCATGGCTGTAAATGACTCAGTTTCCCATCAACGTAGGTCTCTGCCAAGTATCTGCTTAAATGTTTGGTCCCATATTCTAGGTCTACCTTGAAAAGAGTTTGCTTTAGGAAAACTTTCTATTATCCAACTGCCTTGTTCCTTCTAGTATTTTCTTTTGCTCCAGTCAAAGTTGGTTTTCCTTTAAATGTGGTAAACATAACAAGCCTCTTCATGAAATCTTAGAGGTCAAGTACACTCGTCATTTTATTTAGTATGTATTTCTTTACTTCGTTTAAAAGAACAACAGCAAAACCACAAACTGAAACCAAATATCATCAAGCACTGAAAACAAAAAGGTGCTTATGGGGTTGGAGTGCTGGAAAAATGCCCACATTTTATTTCCCAAAACATTCAGAGAAGCACATTTGATCTTCTTATTTCATTCTTTGGTACCTGATATTTCAGCCATCCATCATGGGTTTAATTCTGTGTGGTCCTGCCAGGAAATCTGGAGTCTGTTCCTGATCGTACTGCTTACCTACTGTGTGGCATGGATTAAAGCACATGTCCTTGTGGTGCCTAAAGACATCTGAATTTAAATTGGCTGTACAGGTGTATTTAAGAATACAGCTTGATGCCAAAAGGCTTATTCCTGCTCATAGTACCTAAATGGGAGATGGAGTGGATCAGTGGATCCACCCAATTGCAATTTTTTGGGTTTGGTGAAGATGTAAGGTATGCTCTGGGGTTGTCCAATGCAAGTTACTCAGCATTCACCCTTAGATGTTGGAGCAAGAGTTGCCTGGACTATGAGCACCTCTTCTGTGGATTTTCCATCAGAGAAGCCACCACTCCTATTGCACAGGCAGAAGGCATCCCCAATGGCACCAAGCTCCTTACAGTATCACAGTCACGCTAAAGTATTCTGGTCACTCTTGCTTCCTCCTTCCTCAGTGCCTGAGTTCAGACCTGCACTTTGATTAAGTACTTTATTGGGAGTTCCTTTGCCTTAACCTTCCTCATTTCCAGACTGTAGTATGATTTTTTGGGTGTCCTTAATATTTCTGTCACCAGGCTTATCATCTCACACTTCCAACCGTTTCTTTTAAACAGTAACTGTAAAAAAATTTAAAAATACAGACCCCAGGAGGGGGAAATAAAGAGAAATCCGACCTTCTACACCACTGATTCATGTCCTTTTCTAGTTTTGTGCTTTGTAGGATCTCTCTCATGTCTGGACTCTGGGTTCTGTCATGTCTTTTGCCCACTCTAAGTCTAAATATGACATATTTATATGTTTGAATTTTGTTGTGCTAATATTTTTGGTAAAACTTTTAAATTTAATTTTTCTCTTTTTACAGTTCTGGAATGTGCTTTGGAACTATTTATGTGGGAAGGAGTGCTGGACTGTGCTGTTCTCTCACATTACACGTCTCTAGCAGATATAGCTACCCCATAAATCAATAAAACAAATAAACAAGATGAAAGAGTTTGTGCTATCATAATGGTAAATTAGCATGATTTATCTTGTTTGGTGATCTATAGTTTTAATTTGTGAGGACTTCTATGCATTCCTATACTTTATATATTCAATACAGGGACATATATGAGTTTCTGCCATTTTGTACTTTTTAATAAAAAGACATGAATTCACAAACCTCCATATTTCAAATGTTAAAATACCTTCATTTAAAAAAATATATACTTTTCTTTTTAAAAGAATTACATCCCTAAAAAATAGAAGCACTTTGATTATCTGGTATGTTCCTCTATAATTAGCCCTAGAGGCAATGGGAACATTAAAAGGAAGACATTAAATCTAAGTCAATTTCAGTAGTTTGCTGGATGAACATGTATGTTATATCCACAGAATCATGAATCATCCAAGCTTTTTGAGTTAATGATGAGGTGGAATTATTCAGCATCATCAGAGTCGTAACTGTGAACCATTTCTATGTCCTTGCTCAGGTACTGTTTGGTGTGCACCATTGGAGGAAGGAGCTTTAATTTCTCTTGGAGGCATAAGCTTAAATAACCAGGAAAAATGAACTGTATCTGGATAAGTCACAATGGAGAGATACTAGCAAACATCAGGGATAGCAAGACCTTTAAAGAAGAAATAGGTTTGTCTGGACCAGTAAAACAAAGACAGAGAGGGATTGTAATTACTGCCTAGAAATATAAAAGGAGCTAGAAGGCCTGTAGAGGTAGATGAAGTATGAGGACAATGAAGCTACATCATTAAAGTATATTTTTAACCACTCAAGCACTTAAGTTTTTAACCCTGTTTCCAGTAGAGAGAAGTAGCTATGAAAAGTGGGTTATTTTTGACCTGGACCAGGGTCAATTTATGTAGAGTATTACATGTAACACAGTTGCTTGCAATAACGGAGGACTGGGCTGTTGGGTCAACATCTCTATAGACTCAGTGTTTCCAAAAAGCTCATAGATAATGATGAATAAAGATGGGGAATTGAGTGAAGGAACACCCGAGGAGTCATATCAGACGGTAACAGCCAGCTCCTTCTGTCTTGTACTCAGGTGCTTCTCATTTAGACCTTTCCATAGATGATTGCTGGGAAAAAAAGGAGGAAAAAGATCCCTCAATCAGCCTGGTAATGACAAATTACCAAGAGAACCAATAGCAGCACCTTAGTATACTGCTCTAAAAATATCATAGTATGCCACTGCTATTTTCCAGTAGCTTCAGTGCCACAGGCATGGCAAAATGGTGTTTGTTTAATTTGTACCTGCCAGTTCTGCTGTGTATCAACTCTGAGCGTGCATATGGTGAAGAGGAGAAATACCCTAGAATTTCAGCTGCCAAAAGGAAAAGAAAGCCAAAATTATCAAGCAAAGGGGTGCCAACTACTCAGCTAGGATACTGGCACATGCCAGGAGTTGTCCTGTAATAAGTACTGAGTCTGAAAAAATGCTTTCTCATGGAAAAGGAGTTGCCTGGTGTACTGGGTTTGTGTGGCAAGGTTTTGGTGGAGGAGGGGCTACAGGCATGGCTTCTGTGAGAAGCTGCCAGAAGCTTCCCCATGTCGATAGAGATAATGCCAGCTGGCTCCAAGATGGATGTGCTGCTGGCCAAGGCTGAGCACTTCAGTGAAGGTGGTAGAGCCTCTGGGATAACATACTTAAGAAGGGGGAAAAGTTTCTGCGCAACAGCAACTGCAGCCGGAGAGAGGAATGAGAACATGTGAGAACTACTTCTCTACAGATGCCAAGGTCAGTGAAGAGGGAGAAGGAGGAGGAGGAGGAGGTGCTCCAGGTGCCAGAGCAGAGATTCCCCTGCAGCCTGTGGTGAAGACCATGGTGAGGCAGGCTGTGCCCTGCAGCCCATAGAGGTCCATGGTGGAGCAGATATCCACCTGCAGCCTGTGGAGGACACCACGCTGGAGCAAGTGGCTGTGCCTGAAGGACGCTGTGACCCTGAGGGAAACCCACACTGGACCAGGCTCTTGGCAGGAGCTGTGGCCCTGTGGGCACAGGAGCCCATGCTGGAGCAGGTTTGCTGGCAGGACGTGTGACCCCATAGGGAACCCACATTGGAGCCATCTGTTGCCTAAGGACTGCACCCCATGGAAGGGATCCATGCTGGTGCAGTTTGTGAAGAACTGAACCCCATGGGAAGGACCCACATTGGAGAAGTTTGCAGAGGACTGTGTCCCATGAGAAGCACCCCGTGCTGGAGCAAGGGAAGAGTGTGAGGAGCCCTTCCCTGAGGAGGAAAGAGCAGCAGAGACAATGTGTGGTGAACTGTCTGTAACACTTGTGCTGCTTGAGGGGAGGAGGTAGAGGAAATCAGGAGTAAAATTAAGGCTGGGAAGAAGGGAGAGGTAAGGGAAAGGTGGTTTTAAGATTTGATTCTATTTGTCATTATCTTACTCTGATTTGATGGTAATAACGTGAGCTAATTTCCTCGAGTTTGTTTTGCCCATGACGGTAATTGGTGAGTGATCTTACCATGTGCTTTTCATTGTGTTTTCTTTCGCCTGCCCAGTTGAGGAGGGGGAGTGATAGAGTGGGCACCTGGCGTCCAGCCAGGGTCAACCCACCACACCTCCAAAGAAATTTTAGCAATAGTGACTGAGACACCTGTCAAATCATTTCCAGGAAGAAGAAAAGGCATTTGAAGATTATAGGTCCATTTTTTCCAAGGGAAAACAAGATGAGGAGAAAAAAAATGGACACTAACACATTTTGTTAATGGTCTAAGAAGTTATATTATCATTTTTGAATGATATGAAGGAAATGAAATGCAATAATATGTGTTAGGAGTTCCTCAATCTGGTAGCCCAACAAAGGCAAAGCTGTCACAACTCCATGTCTCCAAGTCCAGCAAGTAGTATGGCTCAGCATGTATTCCCATTATGATGGGACAAGTCCCATTGACTCATCTGGTGGGTCTCATATCTGGACAATGGGGTTGGTTGTCTCCCTGCAACAGCCCTGGGAGTAGCTGGGTTAGGGTGCACTGTTGGCTCTGCTCAGGTTTTGGGAGTTCTCCACGCACCATTTTTCCCCTGTGCCCTGCATATCTGCGATTCTGTGTCTCTCTCTGCATTTTCTTTTCCTTTCTGCCCTTTCCTCTTCCCCTGAAAACACAAATCTTTTAAAACAAAGATTAAATCTCAACCGTATTTCTCAGAGGAGCAGAGATCTCAAAAATGCCAAGTCCTGGAACATTTTGTAAAAATGAGCTGTTAGACAGCAGAAAGAGACCAGCCTTTGTTAACTACAAGAAAATCCACACGAGGGATCAAACTTCAGATATAAACCTATGGGAAAGTGGACTGTGTTAACTTCACTAATAATAGAATGCATTTGAGCAACGCTTAGAGACTTCTTGAAAGACTGGAACATTTTGTGCTGTATGTATGAAGTTAGGAGGTCTGGAGCCAATCTTGCCATAGTAAGGAGTCTCTTTCCTTGCAACTAGAAATAAGAAACATGAACATATATAATGTGATGAATAGTACATTGACTGGGAATCTCATTGCTTGAGAACCCTGTGATTACAGCAAGAAAAGCACAAAAGCTGAAACTGTAAATGGGATAAAATAAATAAATGTGTGTGCATGTAATAATATTAAACTAAACTTAGATAGATCTAATAAAAGTATTGAACACCAAAAAGAGAATTAGTAACTTTGATAACATGTTGCACGTGGGCTTCAATGTACATGACAATAGACCAAATAGCATGTCTCTTTGTTTGAATCCACATAAAGCAAGTATAACTTTTAAAACTTAAATTCTGAAATAGTCAGTCTAATGCTTCCCCTAAAAGAGTCTCTCTCTCAGTTTGTGTAAAATTATGCCTGTGTATATTTCTATATTAATTGATAAGTATTAAAATGTACTGTTTTAATTTATGTGCCATCTACGCATTTTCTTATTTGTTCCCTGCACGCTGTTTGGAAAGATTGAAGGGAATAGTACAGAATGGCAAGATACTGAGCTCTTGTTATGCTATGATTTTCCCTAAGGAAGCAAGATTTGCTACAGCAAGCAGGATTAACACAGGCACTTAGAATTGAATTCAGGAAGGGTGTGTACAGGTATGCTTTTATGAATTTGATGTCAATGAGACAAGTTCGTGTGCAGGATTATGTTGGATTCAAAGCAGTACTTGCATATCCTCATATTTCAGTGTTACAAAACCCCCACACTTAACTTCCTACCACACAGCTCTGGTAAAAACAGCTAAATGTGGTTGGAACGTAACAGACGAGAAGAGTTGATTTTAAAGGCTGCTTGGTATAGGTTAAATGAGAGAAGAGTAGTTTTTAATTTTTTCCTTTGCAGATTTGCAGTGAAGAATTCTAGGGAACAATATAGATTTAGCAATAAACAGATGAAGTGCTTGGTCCATCTTGGTCTAATGATATTTTGCATGAATTTTTTAAAATGTAGAGGAGTTTATTCCAGATCCTTATCCAAACATTTGTTTGTTTAAGCAGTTTCCACAGTAATTGACCACTGCCCAGAGTCTTACAGGGCTAGCATGATGGACCTGCCCTTAATTTATAAAAATAAGTCACAACTTAGATGTTGTTTTGCAGGTCCGTGTAGGGAACTGATAGCTGGCAAGAGAATGTTAGCAATATGGTACGTTACTTTTTTTTTCATACAGAGGCAATGAAATTGTGTTTTCAAGGTTGACCAAAACCCCAAGACAACATAAAAATATCAAGACTAGTTAGCACAAGCCAATACTTTGATTCTTCAGTGTTTCCAGTGTGGAAACAGTACATCAGAGAACTGTTCAGATTACATACACACACATGAATGCCATATAGTTGGATGTCTTTCCAATGGAAGGTTATTCTCTGCTGTTAATTTCCTGAAGCTGTATGAGCGTCTTCCTCAAAACTGGCAACAGGCACCAACTAGAGCTGCCTGGAAGACAAGAATTTCCATTTTTATTAAGAACTTAGAGGTTTCAGCATTTGTTTTGTCCTGCTGTGTTTGGAAGAAAAAGCACACTGGAACAAAAATTGTACTGGAACAAAATATTCCCCTCTTAGGAGAAATAAGGAAGACCAGCCCTACCATTGGAATACATATTGAGGGACAGACACTACAACTGTGCCACTAAGGAAGATTAAGGTTCAGACCCGTGCTTTGTCTCCTTTGGATGACCGCTGTGATGTACAAAATCAGCCTGTTGTCCTCATTAATTGACTTTAAATTATTTATATACTAGCGAAACCAATGCTAACCAAAAGAAATAGTTTTTGTTGAAGTACTAATTTCTACACCTACTGAAATACCTCCACAACCACAACGATTAGTAGTTGCTTTCAACAGAACTGCAGGATCCATGAACCCCGTATTTGTGCATGTAAAGTAAGATAAACTTTATCCAATGCATTAAAAGCTGGTAAAAAAATAAACAGTGCTTTTGCACCAGGATGAACTTTTGAACAACAGATAAAGGATGGGAACATCCATTATCGACAGAACATTTTTCACTAAATAATAGTTCTATTTCTGAGCTGACAGAGATGATTTTGCAGGGAAGTATATCTTTAAAATGTGCATCTGGAAAACTGACATTTGTTATTCTATTACATACTAAAACACACTGACCTGATGCAGACACAGGTTTTATAGCTCATTACAATCTTGTTGCCCACATGGTGATCTGGCTGTATGTCACATACATAGAAAAACAACCCTCTCCTTCAAAAACCACAACTACTCTTTTTCATTTTAATTCAAGTAAATTATCAGTCCAAATGGAATAATTGAAAACATTTCAAAACCTACATTTACCTTTAATTTTCATGCTTTGAGAGACCCTATCGGATGAATTTTTTTTCAGTAGCTTGTTTCCCATTTCCAGCTATTCCTGCTGAACTAAGACGGTACTATATTTCCCTATTACACATGCTTCTGTTTCTCTTCAGAGAATTAGTTACAGCATTCCTACTATTAAGTTGTATTCTTCAAGTTTCATTTTAATTTCTGATTGTTAGCAAAGAAGGTGAAATCTAGTGTTCAAAGCAAATTACGCTGTATCACCCTCCTGAAAGGGTCTTACAAAGCTTTCCCATCACTGTTAGTAGTTGCTGTCATGTTTAAGATACCAGAAAATGCCACATAACCTGTCTTTTAGGTAATTCTTGTGTACTTGGCTACCTAAAATAGTTCAAAAAATCAAATTAAAGCCATCTGCCCATTCTTCTGCTGCTCCAAAGATGCTGTTCTCAGTTGTCTCTCCTCCTCTCACTGCATGTGACATGCTTAGAAGGCACTCTAGTCAACACCCTATTTTGACACTTACAAAGGGACATCTGCAAATCAGACTGGAAATAGTAGGTCTGTGGATTTTAGAGGTGAATGAGAAGGGATACACAAGAAAGGACTGGCGTAAGGGATGCAAACCATGCAGTTTTGTTTATTTTGACCTATAATTCAGGAGTAGAGGGAAAGCAGAAGAATTAAAAGTCAGTAAATTTAAAACTGATAAAAGGAAAGCGGTATTTCAGCCAGTCCGGGACAGCAACCTTTTATCCGTATTTAGTTTGCACAGCTAAAAAGAATAAAAAACAGTAACAGAATTCTATGTTCTTCTCATGTTCGAAGGTATAACCTAGAATATACCCCAGATGCAGCTATCCTGAGTAAAAATGTATCATCAGACTTACAAAGCTACTTTAAATCTTACTAAAGCTTACTAAGCCAGTTATAAATAGAATTGTTCATTTAAAAAAATTACCAATGAATATGTATTTAAAAATATATATTGCACAGTTTATAGTTACCAGAAGGGACAACTCTAAAACTAACATCCTTTAAAGGCGTGTGTTTCTGGACATAAAATATTCAGCATAATGAACAGTCAGGACAATAATCAGTCAAGGTAATGATGGTTTGCATACACTTATGTTCATGTATGTGGGAATACTTTGTGTGAGGAAACAGAGGATTAGGCCCTGTTAACTTTAAAAATATTTTAAAATACATTTTTTATTATGATTTTAAACAATGGTAAGAAAATCACTCATTCTCTAGTGTAATCGAGATTAAAAAATAGGCTGCCATAGACTTTAAGAGGTCATCCAGTCCATTTTTCTACCCTAGGCAGGATTACATGTAAGCAAACTTCAGTCTCATAGCTCACTTGGCAAATGTTTGTCTAAATTGCTCTTTAAATCTCCAGTGATAGACTCCACAACTTCCTGAAGCAAGCTAATCCAGCACTTCACTATATTACCATTAAAAAGCTTTTTCTGCTAATGCCCACCCTTATTCTGTCGAGGCAATTCAAACACGTCATGTCTTGTCCTGTTTGTAGTGGCTATTATCATGTCTCTCCACGTTTTTCCCTTCCCTAGACTAAACAAAGCCAACTCTTTCGATCTCTTCTCACAGGTCGTGTTTTCTGGACCTCTAATAATTCTTGTTGTTCACCTCTGGATTCTTGCCAATTGGTACAGACATTTCTTGAACCGTTATCTGCCTTTAGCTGGACACAGTATCCCAGATGAGAGTTTATTCCTATGGAAAAGAAGAATTACTTCCTGTATGCTATGTACCACACCCCCATTTATACAGCCTGTATCAGGATTCCTTTTTCCCGCAGCATAGATCTCCTGACTCACATTCAAATACCCTTTTGTAGGTCTGCTGCCTACTCAGTTGTTCAACACCTTGTATTTGTTCCCTATCAAGGTACAGCATTTACTCTCCTTCACCTTTGTCTTCTCATTGGGGCATTTTTTTAACTCTTGAATTAAAAATCCCAGCAATTTCTGACTTCAAAAGATGAGATGCTGCAATCCAAAAGAGGAATTGTACGTCAGTTTATAATGATGTAAAGAGAGGAAAAAGAAATGTTGCCATATAATATTAGGTGCAGTTTCACTACTCCAAATTTATTGTTGACACAGTCTCTAAACTTTTATAAATGGTGACAGTAAAGTGACCTCTGCTACAAATAATTCAATTGTGGTAACATTTGAATTTTGACTTAATAAAAGGAATCAATATCTTCTTACTTACCATTGGAAAATAAAAAGAAAAAAGTATGTCATCATTAAGCAAATGAATGAATAGAAGGACTTCAGAGAAAGGTGAATGGATGCATGGGATTTCCGGTCTTGTATAGAAAATTCAGGAAAATAACTGTGTTTTCTGGACTAAACCTGTGGTTTTAGACTAAAATTTTTAATTCTCTTCAAATGAAAGAATGAGAAAAATTCCGTATCTGCAAAGAAATATTTCGGTCACAAGTCATCTTTTCTCTGAACATGAATCGTTCCATGATCAGCAGAACGCCTGAAGCCTGATTCCCTGGATGTCCATGTTTTGTGGTTGAGCTCTCCACTGAATAATGAATTCTGGCTAAAGCTTGTTTCATTACTAAAGCACTAACTTTGTCTTGCTGGTCTATTGCCACTCTGGTTTCTGATGTTATATTTGAGCTTCTGCTCCAGGTTTTCTTTCAGTAAAGACTACTTTGGATCTTTTTCTGCCCAAACCACCCATTTACTGAAATTTGCAGCTTAGTGTCTCTGAAAACTGAAGTTATCTGTCAGATCTGTCTGAAATTGAAAAAGGCTTTCAAGATGATAAATAGAGAGGACAATAACAAACATCAAAACTGATTGTTAACAGGAATCTTATTTCTATAGGAAATCAAGCTGGAAAGCCTGCTGCTGTCTATGCACTTTCACACGTCTTTCTATAAGATACATACTGGGGTTTTTTAGGTTTTGTAGAAATAAATGGGATGAAAAAGAAGATCTGGGTATAAAAGAGAATTTTCGAGAATCTGGGTCTGAGACGAAACCAAGGAAAATGCGGTCGTTGGCTAGAGAGAGTATGTGTAAAACTCATATGAACATTGAGGCAAGGGGTAAAATGAAAACTGAAATTTTGTGCTTAATTGCAGCTGGCATCAATGAAATCCCCTCTCCTAATTGTTTCTGCAGAAACAGCAAAGACATTATAATGACACTATCATTTAAATACCAGTGATAATAACGTAGAACAGACAAGTTAGGATTTGAGCTGGACAAAGCTTTTAAATTTTTAGATTTTTTAAATAATTCACACATTTCTGTTACTTTCCCCTCTTCATCTAGAGCTATTGGGAACTCTCAGGTGTCAAAAGAAAACTGTGGAAAACACTATAAAAATTTATGAGATCGCAGCCTCGATGTTTTCTATGGTCATGTATCTGAAAGTGAAGCAATAGCTTGCTTGTCATTTTTCAGATCTGAGGTATATTCTTTTTCAAAAAGTAAACAAAATCCAGTTCTCCTCTCCCCCTTTCCAAACCAGAGAACTGAGAGGGTCATAATTACATATACTTCTACTTAAATATTTATTTCTGAGGAAAAGGATTTTTTAAAAGAGAGAGGGAGGAAATAAAGTAGCAAAAGTATCTCTGATCTGTTTTGAACTTGATCATTAAATGGACAATTTTTCCTACCTTCTTGCTTTTCCAAGGTCCCCTCTGTCTTTCCTTCGAAATTCCTTGCATTGTTTCAACAGCAGTTCCTAGTTCATTAATTCAGGCTTAGGCATCCAATTCTTTTAAAATGGGGTTCCCTCAATCATTTTCTGGTCATGAAAGTAGCTTTCTTCTCAAATAGTATTTTTTTTTTCTCAAAAGCAAATCCACAAGTATTATATTTCCCTATCAGAGAACAAATATATGAATTACAAATTCTTCCTTCTTCCCCCCCACAACAGCCCGCTGATTTCATGCACATTTTCCCAGAAAATCCAGCAGCTTCACATTCTCCCTGCCCCCAAATCCATCAGGTTTCTCATTCCCACAGTCTACTCCAGCCCCTCTGAACACACCATGCTTCTTATTCCCAAGGAGTCAATAAACAGCCCAGAAGCGGGGTGTCTTCTCTGGCAGCTCTTCCGTGTAACAGCACCAGCATGACAGTGGCAGCAGATGGGCTGCCTTGCAAGCCTGTGCTAACAGCACGACGTGACAAACCAGTCTTCCTGTGGGGCTCTAATTTTTGGCTGGTTGGCAGGCTAGGAAGTAGGGGAATCTGACCTCCCTCTCTTCTGTTCATCAGGCAGGAAACAAAAGCCTTCCCCTCCCTCACTGATTTCGGAGAGAGTCAGGCTTAAGACCTTCATGTCGTGCAGACAACATAGGCTGCCCCATCCTCCTTTACAGAGCTAGAGAAGGTAAATGCTTCCTGCTGCTACATCACCTGCCTTCCCATAGCATGCTGCAAAGATGATTCCTGCTGTATACACCTGTCCCTCGTGCTTCCAAACCACAGGAAAAGCACAGATTGCTCTTCCCTTGCCTCAGTGACGAGCAAAGTATAGTGTATGTGTGTATGCGTGGTAAAGGTCCTCAAACCTTTCGGAGATACTGTTTGAAAATAATAGTAATTTCTATCATGATACCTCAATTGTAATTAATTAGTGAATTTCCAAGTATTCTGTTTCTTTAAGTTGTTTGCTTATTTGGTTTATTAGGTTCAACCCTCTAAACATTTACAAATGTTTTTATGTTACTAATGTTGTATGGAAATCAGTTCAGGCAAGTTCACGCAAGTCAGAATAGATGTTAGGAAATCTAACTGCAAAAATCAAGGTTATTATAATGAAAAAGAAACCCTTTCATTTACCTGCATGGCAGAAACAAAATGAAGATCATCATTTGCAATGTTACTTTGGGGAACAACTCCCAAAAGATGTCCTTTAATTCCCTTTCATAATAATTAAATTACTTATTTGATCATCCAGATATGACATACAGAAATCCATAATCAACTCAGGGTGTTGTATTCTGTTAATAAACATAACTTAATTAGCATTTACATCACCATAACACTAAATACTTACAAGATGAAAAATTATTTTACTTAGAGTAATATCCTAAAATAAAAATAACTGATTTCTCACAGTAGCTGATCTATTAACAATAGTAATCTGCTCTCTTGTTTCTCTGCTTTGGAAACACACTCAAACTCTGATAACCTGACAGGCCATAAAATAGTTACAAGCTAATCTTTGTGGACTGAAAACTCCCAAGATTTCTTGGTCTCCTCCCCCTTGGCAAGAATTAAAGACTTCCTCTTTCACATGGCAAATCTCCTTTTCCCACATATTCGTTGTCAGAACTGTGTTTCACTAGGCCTTTAGCCTTACAAATCTAAATTCTTTCTGTTATTTTTTTTTACTGAAATCCATATGTACACGCAATAGGACTAGTAAGAATACACACACTCTTCCTCCTCCTGTCCTCTTCTTTCAGGGTACCTTGCTCTCTAATGTGTAGAGGTAGTTGGTTCCTTTCCTTATACCCAGTACAATACAAAAGAGAACTAACAGTCTTGTCTTTATAAGTTCATAAATACCTTGCATATGGAAAAATGCTGTGATTCCTGTTAGATAGCTCATCCATGTCACTTCTTCCTCCATGGACCATTTACCTCTATTGCTCCCTTGCTGCTATCCCAAGGGAGAACCAACAGTGAAGAGGTGAGCTGCACAGGCAGCACAGATGTGGAAAAATGTGGGGTGGAGGATCTTCTGCCTTGGTGGAGGAAGTACAGGAATACCAACATTATCCCTGGTTTTATATTACTTCTAAGCTGCTAGAAACACCTTTGGTTCCTCAGTTGACACCTCCTTGCATCAGTCAGGCTTAAAACTGTAGCAGTCCACCTTCCACAAGAAATCCATGTGCAGGCATTAGTGTTTCTGCATGAACATAGCTCGACAGTTTACTTATAATAGTTTCCATCCTTTTCCCTTCGAAAAATATAGCCATGTGCTACCATCCCCACTGTACATTCATTATTCTTCAACTACAACCTTTAAGAATCTGATTACGTACAGATCTATATAGCTGCATTATATGTAGATTCAAAACTCCCCTGTAAAATTGATCACAGTGTTTGTAATGAGCTTGCAATTGTTTCTGTCAAATTAGTTGTATCCTGACTTTTATGGTGTGACATGTACAGTAATTATTTGTTCCACTACCAATCTCTGTTATCTTCGGTTAGATGAAGCTGGATGGAAGTTGAAAATTTGCACCTTCTGCGGCTAAACTAAAGAGAGACAGTCCTTCCAAAGCAGCTTTCTGAATGGGAGTCAGTAGAGATGTTAAAAAGGGCGTCAAAAATGACACCTGGAGTAGGAGATGTTACCCTCCCTGATTCTAAATGCCAGCCCTGATGTGGAACCAGCCTTGCCTTGAGGTTTTTTTTCCAGGCTGCTACTCACCTCATCTGTAGTGCTTCTGAAGAAGCTTGATCTGGTGTTGAGATCATGCTTCTTTCAGAATGGGTCATCACGTCCAAGCTGACAATGGATTTTGCTGTAAGAAATTGCCTCATGTCCTGCCTTCTGCATTAAGACCCTCACAGCCAGCAGCTTTAGAGCACTCCAAACCTCCATCTGGCTGCTCTGCTGCATTGGACACACTCTGTGGATGTGTCCTGCTACGTGCAAAAGACGCTCTATGAACTGTGAGTAAACTCGCTCGCAGTGATGTAAAGATGTTGGCAGGGAAAATCTTCGGTTGCTTTCTTTAAAGTGCTATGGCTGTGCCAGAGTAGAAGTCTTAGGATGGACCACAGTTTAATCTGTCTTTGAAATGTTTGCTTTTAGCCCAGTTGTTTCTTACTAGAAAGTACTTTCATTACTTCTTGTCATTTATCAGCACTTTCATTTGAACAGTGTTTAATAGTATACTATGACCATCAACTTAAGACATCAGCTTTTATTCTATTTAAAAAAAAAAACTTCTGTTTTGAAACAAATGGTATGATGTCTGAATCTTCAGGATACATTTTGATTTATATACTTTTATGTTCCAAAATGCGTGCAGCCTGATTTACAACATATATATTTATACATTTGTGTAAGTAAATTATTCAGTATTAACTCACAGACCTCTACAGCGAGTGTTTAATTGGTAAGTATACTCCCTAACACAATTTTGGCTCAGGCCAACTATCCCTAGTGTGGTGCAGGGAAGGTCATAGCCCAAAACCTGCATCCAACAGGCACTTCAGATGCACCCACTTTGTTTCAGGAAGGAAGAAAGTTTATGCGCATGGACGTATAGCTAGACCATGGCACTTGGCCTGTGAACCAAGTCTGGGGTACCAGTTTGGGGCTGTAATAAAGATAAAATCGACATTCTATGCAATCTGTTTTTATTTTTCTCCTGTGAAAAATAACATATTGAAATAAGTGACTTTGATTAAAAGGCTAATTTAAAACACGTAAGCTATTTATGCTTTCCTGCTCTGTTCTTCTGTCAAACCGTACATTAGAAAGAAATAAGAATTTATGAAAATATCAGTTTTCCATTTTGAGGTGAACAGCTGGCCAGGGAAACCCTTACTAACACTAAAAACAGAAGACAGAAAAGGTTTTTTTTTAGTACTAGTATTAAACCTAAAAATGGTCAAATCAAAGTGACATAGTTCTTCAATTATTGTTTTTCCAAAAAAAAAAAATTCTCTTTATAACAGGCTGTTGTATGCAAATTGTAATTCATGACAGATTCCTCTGCAAATTATTGATCATGTTTTCCCCATTACTTTTTTGACCCCAGTTATTCCAATATTGAACGGAATCCAGGACTATGCAGTTAATGCTCAATCGGCTAAATTTTCCTCTGTTCAATTTCTGAGATTTTTTTCACAAGAGGCTTTGGTAATGTCATCAATCCACTGCATTTTGGGAGAATGTGGGCCAAGTTCTGCACTGATTTACACACTGCAGAACATGGAGTCCATTTGTATGGGTCAGGTTACACAAGATCACATGAAGCAGAATTTAGAATCAGTATATTCTTATTGCATGTTATCTATCAGACTGCTTAATGTCCAGAGAATTTTTTGTTCTAGAACAGTTTTATCTAATTGGATAAGTAAGTTTTACCTTCAGACTTTTTATAATGAACTTTCTTTCTTGTATGCAATATAAGAATACTAGATAATCAATGGTAGTATTAAGTAATAATTTTTTGTGGTTTTTGTTTGGTTGGTTGGGGGTTTTTTTTGAAAAAAGCACTTCAGACAAAATACGTTGAATACAAGGCATGCCCATATGTGCAGCATTTTCTGCAAGAAAGAACTTTGGAGAAAGAATACACCTGAATCAAATTACTTGGGTGTCAGGAAAGTCATTTGGAAATGCGATAATGACAACTTGTGAGCACTGAGCTTTCTTTTTTCTCCAGTTTTTTTGCTTGGTCTAATAAAACTTTATCTGTCTCTGCAAGGGTTGCTTCACTTAAAGTACTGATGTTACCATAAATCAGAGGTGATATACACTGCATACTTTAACTAAAGACTGTCATTGGCAAATCAGTATGATGGTTGAGACAACTAAAATAATTTGGACTTAAACTATCCAGTGTCTAAGATTTTGGACCACTAATGTCTTTGAAATAAGAGAGTCAGCTAGTCCTACAAATACGTAGGAAAGCAGACAGAATTTCTACTACTGATTTTGATAGGAAGCACTCCTGCAGATGCAGGATGAAGCTTTATCATCAGTAGAAAAAGGGTATTCAAGTGATAACGAACTACCTGTAAACATACCAAGAATCCATTAAGGACTGCGAGAGCTTTTGGTGTTCCTGTGCTGACACCTATTTGTATATGTTTTTGTGGCTTTGCTTGAAGGTTTTCCATGATACCTAGTTATGCATTAAGATGTATGACGAGTTTAAGTAAAGGAGCTTTACTTTTGGGCTTCATCTAGAAAATCAACCGGAAAAGAATAAAATTCTAAGATGTCAGATAAAATTATCTAGCGACACTGAAATTTTGTACTTATCTAAGGGTGGTTTGTGTGTCATCAAAACCTCTATCAGTCTAAATCAGTGCATCAGTGTATACGTATAGATATATCTGGGGACCTCTTGCTATCACTAGCACCAAGAAAAATCTTTCCGATGTTCAGCTCCTGCTACATAGTGAGGAATATATGTGTTTTCTGGATTGAACTGTTACTTGTCCATTACTCAGTTTAACTAACAGTCCAGGTAAAAATATTTTGTTAAATGATTTATCAATTAGCCAGGATGTTTATTGCCTAAAAAAACCCAAACAAAAATCAGTATTAGGACAATGCCAGTAATTGAGGACTTTTTACCAGACAGGTAGGGCCTGATGAAATAAGTTTGAATTTCAGTAGGCATCCTGCTGGGACAACTGTGTTTGGGTCTCCTTCAGATTCTGCTTTTGAGTTAGGTTTGGAGGCTTCCTCTTTTTTAAAGAAAGACAGCGTAAGCCTGGACCTGTTCTTAACCCTCTGCTAGATCTCTTTTCCATCACAGACACACGCATTGAAGTACAGGAGTTCTCAGGTCAGTTGTTATATGTGCATTCACTGCGGCTTTCTCCTCAGTCTGTCTCAGTGCTTTATATGTTATTCAAAGAGTCACCTTCACATACAATGATTGCTACCTTCTGCTGACTGATCCATAGGGGAACAGAGCACTGACTCTGTGACCGTACTCTGTCTTTTTCCAATAAAAATCCATAGAGTAATAAAGCAAATAGTGCATGAACTTCTAAGACTTACCACTTCCAGTTTCATACCAGCTGCCTGTTTTGTGGAATCTCCTCACCTACTACAGATCTGCTTGAAAATCAAAAGCTTTTAGCATGGCAAAAGCAAACTGATTGGCTGCTGTTGCCCGTCCTCCACCATTTCCCTACCTCCTGCTTCACACTTGTGGCACAGGTCTTCCATTTATGGCTTTCTTGAGATTATGCTTTCCCAACCATGTATCTCAAGCATCAATTTCAGATACCCGATCCCTAAAGGTGCTTGATCAGATAGAGTATATCCACTCCGTGTGTTGCTCTTCAAGCAGTATCTATCTTCACTAATTCAGGTCACAAAAGTGAGCCAAGAATCCTACAGAAATATAGGCCTTACTCCAACTGTTGTCAAATTAGTATAGACTTATGTGGATGAGGATCAGGCCACTTTTGCAAATTGGTGCATAGGTTGAGAAGATTACAATCTAAAGATGTAATTCAGAAAAGATTTAAAACTGTGCTTCATTTTACACATGTAGGCAGTCTCAAAGAAGTCAGTGGGATTATTCATGTACAGCAAGTTAAATGCACTCATAAATCTCTGTGAAGCTATGACCCAAGGGTCCAGTCTTGCAGTTATCTTCAATATGGATTTTAGTACTTGAAGCAATTTCATTGATGACTTTAAAATGCTCATATGTAGTAGTATCTCATATTCATGGCTGCCTGTATCCAGTTAATCAGATCCTGAAATAATATGTGGAGTGACAGAAAAGAGATACTTTTTTTTTCAATCTGCTCACTTTTAGTATTGTAACCCCAACCAGCTTTAAACATTTCTCTTTCCTTGCATTTTAACTCTGAAAAGACATAAAATATTCCTTACTATTGTTAATCCATTTCTTCAGTTTTCATCAGGATTTCTGATTCCACCACCCATGGATCTTTACTTTATAATTAGATTATTAGTAATAAATTGGTCTCTCTCTCACCCATGTTTGGACTAGATCGTATTTGATTCTTTTATTATGGTTGGTTTAGTGTTCCCTTTCCTGTAGGAATTTCCTTTCCCTTTTTCCTTGGCAAATACGATCTACCCTCATGTAACTGCTTTGGTTTTGACCCTTTCACACTCATTGATGTATATTCAAGCATCTTCAATTAAATATAACTAGTCTAAACAGAGGGCTGACCTCATATTTTTACAGCTGTATCACAATTTCTTCTCAAGGATTTTAAATTGTATTTACCACTATTCATCAATTCTCATTAAAGATGCATCAGAAAAATCTTTTTTATACTTATTGCAGGTCTCCTGAAGTTTACACTCATATGTCCTAAAAATCTGAAATTTCCACTATGTTTATTAACTCTACCTATTTTCAAAGAATTAACTGGATTCTGATCATCCTCATTTGAAGACCTGCTACCTGAAAATTTTCTGTCTTCATTACTCTAGCTCTGTAAACCTGAAAGGTAATTTTTCCTAATGAGCTTCTTCATTAATACTGATTATCCACTCTGACACTGAGTCTTAATACAGTATAGATCTACAGACTTCAGTAAGATCACTCTGATATGGAAACAAAAGTAGAGGAAGAGGCCACATCAGTTTAAATCATATGATTTGGAACTATGATTCTGGTTTTCCTTCATGAGATCCACAAAAAATGACATGTATTAACTAACAGCAGTAGAATTATATTGGTCCAATAACTGTGTAAGATCAGAATCAATCCTTATGTAATATGGTCAGACTGATGGAAGCTGGAAAAAATGCAATCATTCAAATTTACGATTATCCACCAATCACTGTATATTAGTCTGAAAGACAAGCAGCAGCTGTAACCTGAATTTAACCCTTTAATAAACCCCTGTATGCATTTGGGCATATAGTGTCCGCAATACTTTAATACAATAACATACTCTTTTCTGAGTTAGCTAAGTTTGACTTTGGTAACATCACTCACAACTTTTAGATAATCCTTCCATCCACCAGTCGCATTTTGGGTTTACTGTAGCAAGGATGCTGCTAGCTATTCTCTCACGTGAATGCTGTGCTTGCACTGCATATGCTGTATTGTAACAGCTTGGGATTGTTGCATTATAAGGTTGATTTAATGCATTCTAAAATCAGCCCACCGGCTTGCATTTTCCTGATACCTCCTACCTACATGCATGTGGATGAAGACTGACCTACCCAGCAATGGTTTCCTAAGGCACAGAGTCCAGTATAAAACAAAACTCTCTGGATGGTCTACTGTCCTGTTGCTTGTTTTGGCTCACCTGGGGCTGAGCCAAGGGCCTCTGTCATGCCCAGTCTGTTTCAGCTCTTCGGCATTCATTTCAGCTACTACACAGTCCATGTGACATTCAGGAGAAGCTGTCACAAAAAGGTTGCTAAAGCACAAGATTGGATGATAAATGCCCAAAAGAAACAGGCTGGAAAAAACACTTATAGCAAGTCTACGTAATAGTGCTCCTAGACAGATCACTGTCATGGTAATGGGATGGTTCAAAGAGAAGTGCTATGTTCACTGGTTCTGTGCTATAATCAAAACCCTTAGGATGAACGTGCCACATGGAGAAGTGATCTACACCAGTCAGATGCTATGTGGACTCATTGCTAGAGGTTTTGCCTTTAGACTGGAAGTATCTAAAGTTGTATGATTAATGACTGACTCCGACCACCTGTTCTGCAGGGCAGCAGGACCCCCTCTCCCTGTGCAGTCAACAGACAGGAATGGTCACAGCACCTGTGTTAGGAATAGACAGTGAGCAGGCTGGACGTAGTGCCTACGTATCTTCACTGGCTATTCCTAGACATGGTGTAGTTCATGGCCTCCTCCCACACAGGGCACCCCTGTGACCCTCTGATACAGACACCCTGTCTGATGCAGGAACCAATGCCCGCCTTGCATACATTTCAGGGTGGCTTTGCTTCCATGAGCTCTATCCTGATTCCGTGGGCTGAATTTGTAGCTGGAACACATGAAGTGTGCTCCTAGACTTCTCCTTNAGGAATAGACAGTGAGCAGGCTGGACGTAGTGCCTACGTATCTTCACTGGCTATTCCTAGACATGGTGTAGTTCATGGCCTCCTCCCACACAGGGCACCCCTGTGACCCTCTGATACAGACACCCTGTCTGATGCAGGAACCAATGCCCGCCTTGCATACATTTCAGGGTGGCTTTGCTTCCATGAGCTCTATCCTGATTCCATGGGCTGAATTTGTAGCTGGAACACATTAAGTGTGCTCCTAGACTTCTCCTTCCAAGCTAATTTCATCCAAAGGAAATGCACTACATGTTCTCAGAGAAAACCATGTGATACAAATTACAGCATGGTATTGAACTTACTGAGGGCAAACTTCTCTGTAAATGCTGACCATAATCTGACTAAGACAGGGAAAAGGCAGGTGCACCTAGAAATCAGAAAATTCCTGTCTTCCTAGTGAATGTTTCAGATGCCCAAATTATTTCTAGTTGTGAAGAACAGTATTCCTTTCTATTAAAAAAAAAAAGAAAAAAAGAAAAGAAAAAATACAGAGAAATTGAACAAACTGATCAGTGAAAAAAAACCCCAACTCTTTATAAATGCACAATTAAGTCTCTTTAGCAGTTCAAATACCACAGTTCAGCAAACCTCAAGCCCACAAAACCTAGGAAATTAGGACTGATGGTACACAAATGCAATTTTGCTGTTCCCAAACAATCTCCTAACGTGTCCAAATGCATGTACTCTCCCTCAGTCTTGGTATTGTCTAGACAATTGGGCATATGACCACAAGGAAGGGGCCTAGAACGCAGCACTTTCACTGTGCTAAACCAAAACTGGTGTTTGAAAGAAGTGCAATGAGCTGCATTTGCTGCACAGTTTGAGCACATGCTCAAATAAGAGCTCCTTACCTGCTCCATTTTAGTACCCTATCATGTAGGTTTCCATCTTTACTTGTTCTTTATGTCCTGCTGCCTCACAGCCGACAATATCCCTGGTAAAATGAACGCAGGCATCATTACTGAAATGGACACGAACACAGCATCAAAACGCAGTAAGCTGAACCTCTTGAAGTGCACATGGACCTGCTTCTTTTCATTTAGCAGCTGTGAAGGGCTGCTAGATGTGACCCCAAATAACCTTGCATCACAATCCAAGCACTGTCAAGGTTTTTTGAAGTAATGCTAGCTTTCACCATTAGTTCATTTATACTTAGTGAATGCAACTGGGTTACATGTAGGCAGTTTTTAGTAAGAATTGATAGCTTCTGGGTTGGAAGAACAGAGTTATGGTTCATGGAATGGTTCGTGGATATAACATTGCACTTCCCTTGTTTTCAGAATCCCTGATTTGAATTATTCTAACTGTTAAGTCCTTAAATTAGCACAAAAAGAAGGAGGGAGTTTATTCACATCTTAGGAGAAAAAAACTTCTTAGGATGAAGAAAGACTGTGGAAGAGACACTAGGATTTAACAAAGACACCATGATTTAGGAGAAGGTACCTTAATGCTTGATTTTGCTGTAGTCTTTTCTTAGCTTGCATCATTTACCTTCATCAAGTCACCAACATGTTCAGGGTCACTATGACCTGTCTTCTGCCTGTTTGCTATGCCTGCTGCCAACAAGAAAATAGAATTTCCATCTCTAACAGTCCGTTTATGGTTCAAAATTTGTTTCAGAATCTCAGTGAAGTTGCAATCTGACAAAACAAAAACTCTGAAAACTGTCCACTGAGAGATAGTCCGATATTTCACTTGGTTAACATCAAATGTTTGTTTCCAAAAATAAGTAGGAGAATCACACTGTCATGGTTTAAAGCTGGGCTGGCTATTAAACGAATGACAGATGCTCTTTGTTAACCCCCTCCCTCCCCAAAGTGGGGGGGGGGAAGAGAAAAGGGAAAGAGACTTACGGGTTGGAAAAGTTAAAACAGCTTTAATCTAACTACAATAATGATGTATTATAATAATAGGAAAAATAATAATGAAATAGATACAAATATGCAAATATGTACAAAACCAATATTGAGCTCCCCCCCCAATGACGAATACGTCACCCGGGTGCTGCAGGGCACGCCCCAGGAAAGTCCCGGACTGTACTCAGCAGCAAGCAGGAGATGGATTCAGGAATGCACAGATCGGGACCAAAGGCAGAAGAATTGGAGACTCCTCCTTGGACACTGGCCATAGAAGGAGAGAGCGAGACTCTCGTCATCCCTCAGCTTTATACTGAGTATGACACGCACGGGATGGAATACTTCCTTTGGTCAGGTTTGGGTCACCTGTCCGACCCGCTCCTCCCCACCGCAGGGTCACGGGTGTGACCACTTCTCTGCTCTTTCTGTTCTGGCACACAAGAAAGTTAGCAGAAGCAAGCATCAACCTTGGTCCATAGGGATAACCATAAGCAAGAGCCTTTCTGCATACCATTCCTACTGGTGTTCCAGCACTAATTATAAACACCGAGCCTCATCACTGCTAGAAGCGGCTCCTGTCTGGAAAAACATGCAGTTAATTTCAGAGAGTGCAGCTTCTTGGAAGAGACTTAATTAAAAAGCAAAGTTACTAAAAGAAAATTGGTTCTGTCCTGGCCCAAACCAGGACACACATTAAGAGCTGCATTCATCTCACATAACTTCAGACATATAGGTATGGCAGTCAGAGCACACTGGCTGCCAAGACTTGTTCTGCAGCTGATGGAGACACCTAAAGAGGTAGCTAATTCCATTTTCCTGGGATGAATTCCTGGAAGAGCTGCTTCTTTAACCACATGGGATGCCTAGATATCTAGCATCGACTGGATACCTGTAAGATATCAGGGTGAAATCATGTACAATCTACAGTAAGCAACCTTAAAAAACTCATGAAAAGAAACATAATTAGGAAATGAAACCCCCAAATTTTGATGTTATGTAAAGGAACAGGAAAGTTGCAGGGTTTTGTCTATTTTTGAAATGCCATGGAAATGCGTATTTCTTGAAAAATAAATTCTGCTTCTTCAGTCAGGCTGCCAGAAAATGGTTTGACAACATGTTTTCACCAGTTCTAACCATGGGTGCTGGCTTAACAAAGGTCTCCGGTGTTTTCATGTTTAGTGTTTGAAGAGTGCCTAGTCCTAGGAGGGCTATTGTTAAGCAGGGTTTGTATGGCATTCTGGTCAGCCAGACAATAACTAATTTACAAGATGTGGACTTACAAATTTTATAAGGTCCATGAGAACAAGGTTTACAACATGAGGAAGCATACAAGCACGGAAGAAACCACTTCCTATGCTCTATACGGACTCTATCATGTAATTTTTTTTTTAACTGCTAAAATGTTACTTGCTGGATTTCTTAAGCACTTAAGGACACATATTATTATATCTATATTATTTTCATCTTCTCTTTCTTTCTGAGTGTCTAATCATATTTAGCATTCCATAGTGGGATGCAAATTTTACTTTTTAATTTGCCAATAAATTTCAGAAAGTGTCTGCCATTTCTCAGAGAAAAATTCTATAGCTTTGAAATACTACTGAAGCTTTATGTCATTGCATCTTTAAGCAACTTTCAGATGCTGTAACGAGCCAGGGAGGCAGATGTCTAGAAACTTCAGAAAAAAAGCTCACATTGTGCAAACTTTTCTGACTCACTGTCTTATTAGACTGTAGCTGCGGTCTACTGCAGTCTGCTTCTTCTTCTAGCACCAATGTGCTATGAATCATTAACAATGTTGTTTGCAAGATGACTTTCATCTTCCTCATCTTTTGCTGTAGTAAATTTCCACTTTAATACAAGACACAACTACATCCTTAAGTGGAAATTCATTACCCTTAAGCTGAGTGGAGATAGCTGCGAACATAGCTTAGCTTTTGTACTTGTTCTTAACTATTAACGTTTAACAGCTTCTGACAACATGGTCAGCCAAGTGCAAGACAGAAAAGACAGCCCTTTGACTCCTAGTGATTTAAAAAAAAAAGTGACAGTAGCAGCATGTCAATTCAGACAGCTAGGGACAGAACCTGGAGTTACAAGAACCTGTCTAGTTTATTCAGATACTGATTCTGTATGTGACAGATCCTGCCAGAAGCATTGACAATATCCTACAGATCCCCAGTATTTTCTGGTTACTTCTTTAAAGTTCAGAAATGTGAGCAATACTGTGACACTCTTTGACAGCACAGAGAAGGAAAACTGAGATAGGGATATAAGAGAGAAGTCTGTGTCTGTGTAGGAAGTGGTCCACCAAATTACTGGTTCTGAGGTGGCCACGTTCGTGTTTTATAGATGCTTGGGCTGCCAGTCATGATTGATGGCTGCTCATTAACTGCACGTAGAGTAAGCTATGACTGTGGGCTTTTAATCTAAAACTTTGTCTGATGGCTCAAGTCACAGCCATCGCATATAGCTGCTATTGTGTTTTGGCCTGCATTGCTTGTTCTGACTTTTGCCTGAATCATACCATCTTTTCATTTTACCCTAAAGACTGGATTGAAACAAAACACCCATTTTTGACAAGCCCAGTAAAGGGCAAGTGCTCCCATTCCTGTCCCCGAAGAAAGATCCTGAACATTGAAGAGAAGAGGTGGTGAGAAGAGAAATTGGATATGGCAAGTAAGGGAAATTGTGTTGAGACCAGAGCAATTCTGTATTTTTAAATGCTAGCATGTCTACAGAGAACAAAGGATAACATAACGGCAGGTACCTTAAAGCAATGGAGGAGCTTTGCGATTATTTTCCAGGCATTTCTGCATTTTCAAAAATAAATCATGAAACACAAACAAATCTGTAATTGGTTAGAAATAGTTTCTCCCATTTATTTTTCTGAACTTTGAAAATCAGTTAAAATTTAGATAAGTTGAAACATTTTACCAGCTTTCAACAGTACTCTTATTGTTGTCCTTATTATTTGTATTACAGCACTAGGTGGGAGTTCAAATTATGGACACATATTTTTAAATTTTTGCATTTCACATTTTTCCATCTCAACTACAAAAATTTAACAAGTCCATGCGAGATTTTTTCTTAACAATTTCAAATTTTTATAGTCATGTAAAGTTTTAGCTTCTGCATCTTTCCCTGTAGATATCCTTCTTAATTGGGGGAAGAACCGGGTGAAAAAACAACTGTTTCACTTTGTATTCACAGGACAGATAGAGAGGAAGATAAGGTTATGATCATCAAAGCTGTACAGTTTGGGCCCTTGTAGCCACACATTCGTACTTCTCATACTTTTTATCACTTGCATTCCCTCCTTTCTCTGTATTCACTTGGCAAATGTCAGAACAGTGATGCTTCTACTACACTTGGGAACGATATCATTCCGGGTGATATTCACCTTTATTGCATGCACTGTTTTTAGGATCTTGTCCTGTGTTTCTTGTGCACTGCACTCTATTCAGTGCAATGGATAGTTTGGCTTTGCAAAGAATTTGGCTGCAGGTTATAAGTGTTTAATATCCTACAGCAGGGAGATGACAAGCATTGGATTCTGCGGTTACTAGTCAGTCCCAAGCTTGACAACAGGTGTCATCATAACCAAGGACTTGGGAACTTTGAGTGAATGAAGGCTAGCAGATTTTTGCGGGTTTTAAATCTTTGGAGTCAAAATTCTCAAAATAATTATTTTAATCAACAGACAAAAAACCGATGGCAATTTAATTCCCGGAGAAAAAAGATCAGGAAGAAAAGACTTCTTCTCATCTCTGGTCATGACATCAATAAAGATCATTAGACGAACCTTGGAAATTTCTTGTGTCGCTGGTGGTGTCCATGTATTCTTCAGAAGAAAGGAGCACAGAAAGGATAAAAAATATATTTAGTACCAAATAATTGTTTGAAACTCTGAAGTGTACTACTGCTTTTTATTTTAAAAAACTAGCTGAAAAACATCCTTCCAATATGTCTCTCAAATGTTGCATAAATCAATATATTTCAGGTAATAACAATACAGATAACTAACATCTGTGATCTACCTTTTATTCAATGGAAATATTTTGGTGAATATTTATTCACAAATCATATATTTGCTAATACAAATACTTCATAAATACTTCATGAGTTGCCATAAAGCAAATCAAGTTAGACGTACTTTGAAAAAGAAAATAAAGATCATTTTCAGCTAGAAGTTTTGGTAAAATTAAATGCTACTCCTTTACTCTGTGCTACTATTTAATGAAGGGAATATTTTAAATCTTTCTTTCGAAAAATCTTTTAAAACCTGTTTTCATATTTCAGAACTTTCTTACGAAGGCCTTGGCATTTTTATGTCTCTCTCCGAAGTTATAATAATAAAAAAGCCATAAAATTGTAGAAAGAAAATTTTGAATTTAAAGTACTTTAAAGTCTCTTAAAATTTCTAAATAGAAAGGTCTGTGTATGTCACAATTTAGATTTGAGGTGCATTTTTCAGCCAGGTACTTTTGTATTCATCTAAACTCTGGATGCCCTATGCTGAGTTGTATGTAACCTAAAGGATGGGATGTCAGATTTAGCTTTGACATTCAAATGCACTTTGTGTAACAGCCTTTCATACTGTTTACTTGTCTAAGATTTCTATTCTGAATTTGAATGTAGCATGCCCAGGTTCCTTCTTATAATCAAGAAACAATAACAATTGTACTTCCTGACATTAAAAAAACTCAGACAAACCTGCATGATGGGATAGAGTCTTTAACTTATGGTGAATTTTAGCACTGAACACTCTCTGTAGGCTAAGGCAGGCATTGAATTAACTTCAGTGGCACTACTTTTAATTTAAAACAGTGGTAAAGCAAAAGTCAGGTCTCTGTGTGCAACAACTCACCACAGGTATTATAATACATTACCCTGCAATCTGCCTGCTAGGTCAACAGAGTGGCTATTGAATTAAGTTGAACAACAGTCAAAGAGGTCCTTATTGAGTTAAATGTTGAGTGCTTTTAAGAAAAATATATGATGCTATTTAACATTAAGGGAAACATCAAGATAGCAAGAGAGATTAAGAAATACCCAAAACTTTTCACACTATAAGTTTCTTTCTCTCATTCATTCATTCATTTGTTCATCTTTTCCTTAAAATCGTCCTTCTGGTTTTAATTATTACTTGATTTAAAAACAACAAAACCAAAATAATCTGCAGCTGAAGGCTACTGTGTTTATTAGCTAAGTTTAACCTGGAAATTTATATTAAATTAGTCATGAAACATAAATGAGTATTATTTAACTGACTTTACAAATCACCAGCTATAGTCAATGAGATTCCTGTCCTCTCACATTAATTTGTGGTTTTAATATAATCTGGTTCTACTATGAGTGTCCTGTGACTTTGCCCTGAAGGAAGTTCTGTTCACTGCCATAGACAGTAAGCCTGAGACTCCTTGATTGTTTTTTCCACAGAAAATTAGAGAAAAATAAAGCCTCTTTCCC
>VZSC01013461.1:143391-166676 GCA_013398225.1 Steatornis caripensis | reverse complement strand
CCAGTATTTTGTCATGGCTTGCAGTGAGATTTCGTGTCAGTATTTAAAAAGGAGAAAACTACTTTAAAACTAGTGCTGCAGCATTTGTACATATGAGTAGAATAATGTTCATGTAGAAATGAGCCCTGAGCCCTGCTCAGCCTGAATATTTGGCTGGAAGTAGTTAAATGGAGAAAGAGAATGGGATACTGACTGTGTACGCATAGAAAAATTCCAGTAAACCTCATTTACCTGGTGAAGGGCAGAAGTACTTGCATGAGTAAATGCTATGGTACATAGACTATAAATTACATACAAAACATAGGAAAGAAAATAGATAGTAAGACCTCCTTTTTTAATCTACACAGAGACCCAACTCAGACATTTCTTCTAACTCTTCTGAAACCAGTTTCATGTGCACAAAAGTCTACATGAAGACATGTGTGAGGAAAGGAAGCTCTGTTTCCCTGTGAAGACAGATGGGTCCAGACAATGGCAAAGCAGGGTCTGAGAAAGTGCACAGTGTGTAGCAGCAAGAAAGGGGACAGCCTGGATTCCCAGGCATATCACGACACAGTGTCCTCAGCCTCCAGGCATCTAGAGTGGCCTCAACAGACTGCAGCCTACAAATAGGTCATCGTACTGTTAGCTTGAATGCTTTTATACAGTATGTTGAGATTAAAATGTTTCCTTGACTACAAAGTATATGCTTCAATTTGCATAATTTCCCAGATTAAAGCATTTTTTTTACAAACTCTTGTTTTTACTTCTTCCTGGTGGAAACCTGTTTAGGATTAATCTTCTTGGAAAATCTCTATGTGCAGTTTTAAGCTTAACCAATTTTGAGTTTATTGTGTAAAGAGAAAACCTTTGGCTGCAATACTGCATATAGCCTGACAAATTTTTACTCTGATACCTACAAGAATGTTGAGTATGGAAATATGGAACTGAGCTTGCTTATAGTTCTCAGAAGAGTGGTCTGTATTCGTAACCAAACTGGAAAAAACCACTGCTGAGGGATTATAATGTTCTGACTGTTTAAGAGCTATGTACTGGGTAGTTACAGTGAGGAATGTTATTAAGTTTGAGAATTTGCATTGGAAAGACCATTAACAAGAGGCATTTCCATTCAACTGAGTGAAAGATGTGGGGATAGTCTCTGAAGGACCTTCTTGGAGTTGCATATGTGAGGATCTAGGAGCCAAAAGCAGAATTTGGGGGCCAGAATGTTTATCTGGTGAATTAAACATAACACTCATACAGTGGCACGCACATTGTACCCAACAATAACCAAAACTCCTTTCCCATGGCAAAGTAATCTGCCCACTCAACAAGTAATGGAGGGCAGAGAGGGGCAGGGGAGGAATCCAGATGCTCATAGACAAGTCCCAAAGAAAAACTTTCCAATATCTTGAAAGATTGTAGTGCTTCAGAAATCACCCAAGACATCAGAAAAAGAAAATTCTTTATTGATTTACCTTGGAAAGTGAAACTGGCCATTTAACAAAGGACCAGGCCTAAGCTGCCAGAGCTTAGAAATAAAGGACATACTAATCCAAAATATGAAAGTGTAGATAGGAGCTGGCTTACTCCACACCAGATTGACTGGTCCACTTTCTTGTCCATCAAAGCTGGAAGCCCTTGGTGTTTCTTCCAGCTGCTCCAATACTTGTTTGTGTTCAGAATAAGCCTGAGGACACATCAAGGTCAGGCAATCTGCTGGAGAGGCGGCTTCTGCAAAACAGTACTCTTGTCTTTCTGTAAAAGCAGCTACAACCTTTGCTCACTCCTCAAATCCAACTGCCAGTGTACAAGCCAGGGTGAAACAGTCTATTACACATAGTAAATGTACAAAGCTTAACAGGATCACATCACTCCTGAATTTAGAACTGCTTGGAGCTGCTAGCAGCCCTTTTCCATGTTCCCTAGGCACAGTGATGTTGGAGTTGCTTTTCAAAGTTGTAAGTAAATGTTTTCTTTCTTTTTTTGGTCAAAATAAAAACAAGGCAAGAGTGCAGCCAAAGCTAACAACAAGGTCTTTGTGAGATCAGTTTACTGTGTACTTGCTTTTCACAATTGAGAAGAGTTGTAAACCTTACCTAGAAAACTTGCCTAGGAAGAAAGGTTTCTAAGAATAATGTTGCCTCACAGCTTCCTCAGACAAAACTGGCTGCAGTTTTCCCTGTGGGATGTAAAATAAGCTTAGACATTGCCAATCAAATAGGCCTAACAGTGTTGTATGTTGCATCATGTGTCTAGTAAGATTTCTCCAAGGTCCAGAGACTGGATTCTTATTTGTAACTCAATGTAAAAATGCCACTAATGTCCACAAATGCAAGTACATTCTACCTGCAGAGAAAATTAGTTGCTCTAGTTGTATGTGAAAAATTCCATCTGGCAACAAAATAAATATATTTCAAGGACAATAGCAGTAATATCAATGCAGTGATTTAAGACAATAAGGAAATCTGTGTGCTAATCACAATAATCACAATATGCCTGAGGAGAAAAAATACTTTCATCAGCTAAAAAGGTGTAATCATATTGGATAATAACAATTCTGCTAGTTTGAGGTGACAATGATGCACATGGAGTTGGGCAAGGGGCAATGGGCAAAAACCGGAGCACAGGCAGTTCCACCTGAAGATGAGGAAAAACTTCTTTACTGTGAGGGTAACAGAGCACTGGCACAGGCTGCCCAGAGAGGTTGTGGAGTCTCCTTCTCTGGAGATATTCAAAACCCGCCTGGACGCATTCCTGTGCAACTTGCTCTGGGGGCACCTGCTTTAGCTGGGGGGTTGGACTAGATGATCTCCAGAGGGCCCTTCCAACCCCTACCATTCTGTGATTCTGCGATTCTGTGAAATAATAATATGCTTTAATCACTTATCTGATTCTTTATTTTGTCAATCCTGTTTGGGTTGTGTGTGTAATTTAGGTTTCTAATATTGACAGGTTTATACACTCACTTGACATAAATCAGCATAGCCTTACTAACTTTCAAGCAACAAAGTTGGTTTACGTGAACCAAGGTGCTGGCCTAGACTTTTTTAATGAGTTCACATAACTTTATTCCTGCACGTGTCCTGCTTTTGACTGCCTGCTGATGTTACATACACAATAGCTTTCAAGCTCCCAAATGAAGGTTTATTGAGAGTACCATGGAATGGTTTATGAACTTAGAGCTTGAATTTGAAAATGCTAACCACAAACTACCCAAACAAAATCAGTGGAACTACATCAATTCAGAGCAGTGAAAAATCTGACAAGCTGTGACCTCTTTCTTAAAAATGTACAATATTTTTTTTCCATTGAGAGATGTCTTTGGTTTCTGTTTCTACTTCTTCCTTTAAATACAAATTCTCTGAGGACTGCATGGTAGAGGACTCTGTTATGTTACAGAGATTGAGCTTATTTTTCTTTTCTTCTTGTTTTTTAATTCAAAGTACAAAGGCTGATGTGCTAAACTTTATGAGGCCTATAATAGGTCCTTGGCTTGAAAAATAGTAAGGAATAAAAATAATTAATAATCATCTAATACCAAGCACTTATGTCATGCCTTTCATCTCAGGAAGTCAAACCACTTTATAAACAGCAATGAATTAATAGAGGAATGTTTTGCCACAGGCAAAAAAGCGAAACAAGAAACCATCCTTCTACTCCCTGCCACCTCCTGAACTCCACAAGGGCAATAATTCTGTGAGTGAAAATCATACTGTGTTTTAGTGCTTATTTCTTAGCACTTCTGGAAACTTGGATTGTGCTGTTCCTCTACACAAAGTCACTCAGTACGCAAGAAGCCACGTGGCAGGACAGGTTCAAGTAAATGTCGAGCCTCTGTAGTTTTCTTTTCCTATTTTTTCTGCTGTGCCATTGAATACCAGGGAAGAAGATAAAAATCACTGACTCATCGATTTGTTACTGGTTTGCTCCTTTTTTGCTCTAACTGCACATAGGTTAAAATAACAATTTTGTGCTCATGAAAGAATGGGGGGCAATTGAAGAAAGTCCACAGTAGAGCAGTAAGAACAACTGGATTCCTAAAAGACATAACCTGTGAACAAAGATCAAAAGAGCTGGGCGCATTCATCCTAGTGAGGAATAAGGGCAATCACAGCAGCAGTCTTCAAGTGTAAAAAGGTTACTGCGAAGAAGAAACACATAACCTGTTCTCCCTGGGCATTGTAACTAGGAAGAAAAATAATTGACTTCAAATACAGCAGTGGTGAAATACTATCAAAACACTGAGTTATATGACAGCTAAGCCCTGGAATAGATTGCATATACTGTAAAGTCTCCTTTATGGGAAGTTTCTTCAGATTAGACAAATATCTCTTATGTCGTGTTACTGGCATTGCTGATCTGGCCTTTGAGCAAGGCAACGGCTCAGATTGCCTCTTGAAGACTTTTCCAGGCCCTGCTTTCTATGAATCATCTTTTAGGACAATAGTGAGTTTTGCTTCCAGGGTCAGATAAAACACAAGAACTCTAGAGGCTGTAATCCTCCGATTTCGCAGTACTGAAGTAAAGTGGATGAGAATCACATGCTAAGTCGCTAGACAGGGTTTTGGGGAGACCTGCATCTTTTCCTTACAAAAGTGCTTAAAAACACCAGAAGCACTTTTCAAAATGTTGAAAGACGTTATTTTTAGTTAAAAAGCAGAACAGTGCCTAAATTTTTTGAAGCAAAGTTTTTAGTTAATAGCTTAACAGAAAGATTCTGAGCATATCGTGTCTACGCGCCTTCTAAGAAACAGTCACTCAATAGAGTATTCAGCATGTTTTGTCCAGTATCCTAGCAAAGACAAATGAGTCAAACCTAGGGCAATTTACCAATCTCATGTAACAATGCTTCCTTTTTGCATAGTCACAAAAGTAGATCCACCAATTTCACAGAAGTGTGATTGTATTGCTCTTAGTTCAGTGAAAGTCAAGTGAGTTTTGCTTACTTACACCTTCCATATCTAGTGAGGTTGTTTTAGGGGTAGACAATGATCATCTTGGTAATACTAGTGAAACTTCAGGTGTAGTTAGTGCTGGAGACAATATATACCTAAGGCATTCCAGGCAGCTAATCACACCGTTAGAATTTTCTCAGGTGGCTCTCTTGAAAACAAATATCTAAATTATGCCAAATAAGCCATTTAGACTCTGCCAAAGCTGTGGGGATGGATGTACTGATCTGTGTTAGATATGCCACACAATTCAGAAAAGAAGAACAAAGACAACAGTACAGGGAGGGAAAATAGGATGAGAGATGCTGGACATAGCAAAAAAGCTATTACTGTCGAGTTAAATGGAAAAGATGTAGGACATGACATTAAGCTACGTGAGTAAATATACAGAATTCAATCTACTGACAGACTCCAGTCTTTTTCCTCCAGTCTGCTTAGAGAAGGACAATGTGACAAGAGGTTAACTGAAATTTCTGACTGCAGAGTTTGTGTGTGCTTAACCTATCAGAGACCAAGAGAGTCAAATGCCTTGTGTACCCTGCTTAAAGCAAGGTGTTAAATAATTAAGTACCACTCATTTCTCCCTAAGCTCTTTCTCTAACTAGGGGACAGAATAACACTTTTCCAAAGGACATTTTGGAAAATAAAAGACAGACAGTTGATCTGAATCATCCTCTGGGGGAGTCTTTTTCTTTTTAGTGATTATGGAAGAAATCTGAGGTGACTACCTACCTATTTTAAACACCTGAACAAGGGAACTGCCCGAAGTATAAAAACTTCATCTTTGTGGTTGTAAGTATGAAATATCACAAACAAATTTACTACCTTATAATTAAAAGAATTAGCTAGATACAAACATGAGTTTTTGCTCCCAGATTTGATGAGTTTTTTGCCTCTGCGAGCTTGGGACACCAAGCTGCTCACAATGCTTCGAACCAGGCCTTTGATAATTTACTTGTGTTTTAGGGGGTTTCCAGTCCTGAAATCAGAGCTGCTCCTTTTGGAGTCTTTTATCAGATCATAAAAGCAAGAGGAATTTAAAGCTGCATTTTCAAAATCTTTTATCCTGTTCAGAAAGCTAAATGTGCTTTCTTATTTGCCAATTTGTGCTGTGTTGCATGCTGTACACAAACATTCAGGAAACTCCAGATACAAACCTCAGTGGTATAGGATTTTTTCTGCTGACATGTGAGAAGTAAGGCCCTGATCCTCTCTCTCAAATATGCTAGCTCTTGACATATAAACTAAAGAAGAACCTGATTAGGCACTGACAGCCCACAAACTGTGAAATGCTAATTAAATGTTTCTATTCAACAACAGATTGCATGCATTTTACCTAAATAATTTCCACCTTATGTGACTTCTCAGCACATGGATTTTTTTCCTTTTAGCAATTCTAACTACTTGATCGTGATTTCTAGCACATTTTATTTCCAATGCATGCATTCCAGCACTTCCTACCAACCCAGTGATCGTCACGTTTTCAGAAGTGCTTAAAAATTCTTCTAATTATGCAGATGCATCCACATTTTCACTAGAAACCTCTATTTTTTATTTCATGTACTGTTTCATACCTTACAGTAGACTTTTTTGAGCCCAGCTGTCAAGTCTAAGACATGCATTCAAGACTGCCATTAATTTCCATGAGACTAAAGAGTAAAGTTAATAAGGGAGTTGCTCATGGAAATTAACAAAATGTTTTGTTTTCAATATTTAGGGGTTTCTCATTTTGTGTAAAAAATGTACGACAAAAATTTGTCTTGGCAGGCATGCCAAGAAACTTACATAACGTGAACGTGAACACGTATTTCTCTCTACCTTTTGCTTTGAGTGGCCATGCTGAAAACAGCAAGAGGATTTTCAGATCTAAACTTCAGTGTTATCAGAATACATAACTAGTACAAAGTCTCTCTTTTAATAGAATAGAAAACTCTCTAGACAAGACAAAATCAAAATTTAGGAGTGAATAAATAAAGCTCCCTTGAGCAACTGACCAGTTCTTTTTGAGGCAGATTCTTCCCATTGGGCTTGTTCTCAGACCAACAGATATTAGTATCTTCCTGAGTTTCCATAAACTCTTCTCAATCGCCTCACAGAAAATCTGTGCCTTTTGAACACCCCGGAGGTTAGACTGTTTACTTGCCTCTGCCTTTCTCAGGTGTTTCCCAGCTTTTTCCTCCTACATGAAGCTCCTTCCCTCTCTTCCATGGCACTATAGATGACTTCCAGCCATAAACATATCATGCCTCTCATCAAGGTTGCAAATTCCTGTCCTTTTCTCTGATGCAGAGTGCAGAGGCTAAGATAAGATGAGCAAAGTCATGTCCCTACTTCCTGCCATAGCCTGTCAACACAGGAGAAAATGGAGCAAATGAGTGAACACAGAAATAGGACAGATTCAATTTCACAAGAAACAAAAGCCAGTTTTAATGTAATATTTCTTATCACAACCCTCACATTTCCATTTGTTGGGGTAATTGTTGAGTATATTATTTATTTAGAGAAAATGTCCTGCTAGTCCTAGTTAAAAGCACTCAGTTCCCTGTCATTGTGGTAGAAGTGTGGGAATATCTGAGGCCCCAAACACCTCATGACACATTTGGGAAAATGTTGGCTTAATAACCCCATATAGAAATCACCTCAAGCATTTAAGAGGGCAGTGTCTTCAGCACTTTCAACTATAATATTCAGGAAATAAAATGGGAAATCAATGTAGTGTTGAACATAACCAAAAATAATCAGCCAACAAAAGGCCCACATGTATTAATGTTGGGCAGGGAGAGGTCTAGGCACTTTTTCTAAACACAGAAGTCAAGCCAACTGTATTTGTTCAAAACGGAGGACAGAGAGTGGCTCTGAGTTTGCTTTATGAGTAGTATGGGCAATGTCCAAAGGATGAAGTGTCCAGAGCTGGATATTTTATCTCTGTGGCAGGAAAGGATCTTGAGAAGGACAGTGAAAAAGGCCTCAGACTTATTGAGAACCCCTTGAAGTAGTCAACGCATAACTATAGTCGCGTTTGAAATGTCACCCACTACCAAGGGTCAACACACCTGAATGAGACCTGTCCATCAGTACTGTAACCAGCCTGTACTGAGTTTGAGGTTTGGGGTTTTTTTTACTTCATTTTGTTCCAGATGACCAGAACAATGTTTGTTCTTGTTGTGCTTTAACCCCAGCCAGCAACTAAGCCCCATGCAGCCACTTACTTATTCCCCTCAGTTGGGGTGGGGGAGAGAATTGGAAGGGTAAAAGTAAGAAAACTCATTTACAGTTTAGTAGGTAAAGCAAAAGCTGTGCACGCAAGCAAAGCAAAGCAAAACAAGGAATTCATTCACTGCTTCCCATTGGCAGGCGAGTGGTCAGCCATCTCCAGGAAAACAGGGCTCCATCACATGTAACAGTTGCTTGGGAAGACAAGCACCGTAACTCTGAACATCCCCTCCTCCCTTCTTCTTCCCCCAGCTTTATATGATGAGCATGACATTGAGCATGACATATGGTATGGAATACCCCTTTGGTCAGTTGGGGTCAGCTGTCCCTGCTGTGTCCTCTCCTGGCTTCTTGTGCACCCCTAGCTCCCTCACTGGTGGGGTGTGTGAGAGGCAGAAAAGGCCTTGGCTCTGTGTAAGCACTGCTCAGCAGTAGTGAAAACATCTCTGCAGTATCAGCACTGTTTCCAGTACAAATCCAAAACATAGCTCCATGCTAACTACTATGAAGAAAATTAAGTCTATCACAGCCAAAACCAGCATGGTCCTATTCAACATTCAGATACATGGGGTGCCATCTTCTGTTGACATAAAAGCAGTCCTCCACAAAGTTGGGGAGTGGAGTTCACTGCTTTGAATTTGTATTTATCACAAGTGCTTCTAGTCATCACTTTAAAGTTGCATTGTGTCTTGTTTTCAGAATTATCCTTGTCTTTTGCCGAATGTGTTTTCAGAGTGGAGAGAAACAACACATTAGCCAGACACATGTATGACCAGGAGTCTAGAGTCTTGTTCTCTGCTGTAATTGCACACCCCAAATCCTATAAATCTCTGTACAATTACAAAGCTCTAAGAGAACAGGAAGAACACATTCTGCCATTGCTTACAACTCAAAAACTGTCATTTTCTTAGCTTGTGTGGGTTTAAGTCTCTTATGCTGAAGCAGGTCTTGGAGACAAGTCTTCAACTTCCTGGGTCAATGTGGTGCTCATTTGTCCATAAATAGTAAACCCCATACCACTGCCTTTGGCTGACATAACATTTTGAGAAGGGGACACGCACTCCTGTGAATGTTTGGAAGTTTGGGGTGTGGGATCCACACTGCATGTTAACTGGACCTTAGTAGTTCTCGGATGGGGGCTGGGTCTAGGTTGTGGCAACTCCAGCTCGACATAGACCAGCCAGTTGGGGGCGTTTAGATGATTCACAAAATTTGGCATCTGAACACCTGCACCCTAAGCTTAGGGTGGTTGTGTTTCATCACAGTCAGATGAGGTTAGACAAGCACACAAAGGTATACCTGCTGATACCATCTTTGTAAGCACAGAATATTCCAGTAGTATTTTCTAGCAGTTTTATTCCTCCTACTGGCTCTGTGCCCCAAAAATACTCCTCATAGAAAGATAACTTCATTCTGCCATCAATAAGATGTGCTTGTATTTTTTTGCTTTCAAGAGTACCAGGAAGCTTTGTTCATCTATCTCTCAAGCAGTGAACAGAGGTCAGATTTGAAGTAGAATATGTTGAGTACAAGATAGCTGTCATTGAAAGACAGCTTTAACATCACCCGGACAGCCAGTATCTTGAAACGACTAAAGATAAAAAGACATTTTACCTCCCCTCCAAATCTTCTTTAAGGCTCTTACTCAGCAAAGCACTGAAGCACAGCAGCAAACTTAGGGTTGTTCTTGATCCCATTGGCTTCACTGGGATTATTCAGGCACTTAATATGCAAGTTGAGTTGAGCTGAGTGTTTTGCTGGATTCTCAATTCCTCTTAAGCATTTCAAGAGCTTGCAAAATTATGTTCTGAACTGGTGGGCTATACAGTGTACAAATATATTCTTTTCAATTATAGCAAATCTAAAAATCTTCATAAATAAATCAAACTATAGAATTACTCAGTCTGCAAAGTGCCATTAGTACTACAGACACAGGACATATTTTATCAGTTTTTTGCTCACTCATGTATCTCACTGAAGTTAGAAAGGACTGCTCATACAAATAAAATTTCACAACACCTCCCTTTTAAGTGTAAGACATATACAAAAAAGTGTATTAATGCAAAGAGCTAGGGAGGTTATTTGAGAAGGAAGGGGAGGACTAGTAATAAAGCTGATCTATTACAGTTTTTAGGCAATGCTTAACCATGCAGTAGTGAGCATGGCTTTCATAGTTTTCCTCTAGTGGTAATGAATTAGATCATTTAAATATAAATTACTAGGTACAGAATTTCTTGCGCAGTTATGCTGGCAGCAGAAGAGATTAAATAAGGTCTAAAAAGTAAAGACATTTTCAGTGGTTTGTCCATGTTTGCCAGACAAATATTGGTACGTGCTTTAGGAAGTCTAATTTGTCTGATCTTAAGTACATTTTTATCCTTGATATTTAAAATGCAGTTTTCTATAAGAGATACAATTAAAAAAGCTTTTGAAAATTTCTTAAAATGCCCTTTGGCTCTGTTTTTCTGGTTCTGTCATACACCACTGAAAATAAAGTTGTGAAAAAATAGACTCATAGAACCATAGAACATTTGGGGTTGGAGGGGACCTTTAAAGATCACCTAGTCCAACCCCTTGGCCATGGGCAGGCACATCTTTCACTAGATCAGGTTTTTCAAAGCCTCATCCAATCTGACCTTGAAGACTTTCAATGATGGGGCATCCACAACCTCTCTGGGCAACCTGTTCCATTGTCTCACCATCCTCGTCATAAAAAATTTCTTCCTTACATCCAATCTAAATCTGCCCTCTTTCAGTTTAAAGCTGTTGCCTTGGTCTTGTGTTTCTTACAAGCTCCCTTTAAGTACTGAAAGGCCATGATAAGGTCATGATAAGGAGAAGAGAAGGCTCCGGGATGAGCACCCCCAATTCTCTTAGCCGTTATTCCTAGGAGAGGTGTTCCATCCCTCTGACCATTTCTATGGCCCTCCTCTGAGCCTGCTCTAACAGGTCCATGTCTTTCTTGTACTGAGGACCCTAGAGCTGAACACAGTACTCCAGGTAGGGTCTCACAAGGGCACGGTAGATCAGGAGAATTATCTCCCTCGAGCTGCTGGTCACATCTCTTTTTCTGAAGCCCAGGATACAGTTGGTTTTCTGAGCTGCAAGTGCACATTGCATCCCTTCCCTCAAGTGTATCAACTGCACCATTCAGCTTGATGTCATTGATGAAGATATTGAACATATGCATTGCTCTCCCCCAGATCATTCTCCACAGTCAAACAGTTACAGGAATGCTTATTGTATTGTATAAACCTTCTGTCTATATCTTGCTTTATATCATGTGCATGAGTACATACACGCACATGCACATACTCAAGGGAGTATGTAGAGATATGAATAGAAACTCATTCTATTTGTCAGATTTTTTTAGATTTTTGTATCGAGTCTTGTTGATGCATTGCATACATCAACGGCATGTAACGTCTTAGACTTTTAGTAGTTTCTTTCATGAAAGAGTCAAGAGGTATGTGGGTACAGGAAGATACCAGCCCAGTCACTAGCAGCTCTGCTGTAGGTTCACAAATGATCCAGAAGTGAGAAGGTTGACTGGGAGAAATGTTGAAAAGAAATTTTGATAAAAGTAAAATGCCACTGTGTGTGCATCTGATATACTGTGCACAGTTCAGGACACTGCACCTCAGAAGGAATTCCACACAGACTAGAACAGATCTGGAGAAGGCTGGCAAAGGTGGTCAAATAAACAAAATTGTTTCCACACATGTAAAGTAAAGACTGAACAGACTGCAACTCTTCAGCTGGAAAAACAGATGTCAGAAGGGAGCTACGACTGAGATCTATAAAGTAACAAATGATGTGAATAAGATGGCTGGGAAAGACCATTCATTGTTTCTTATAGAACAAGAACTCAGGAATACCAGAGGCAGGATTCAAATGAGAAATAGGAAATACTTTTGCACACAATACACTATCAAATTACGGAATTGATTATCACAGAAGATTATGTACACCAAATATTTAGGCATACTTTAAAAAGTACAAGAGAAATTCCTGGAGGCTAGGCAGATATTAAACACCACTTTATGGATACAGCCTCCAGATCTGGAAGTTTTTATTAGAATTCCAGGTCAAGGGAGGTGATCCTACCCCTCTACTCTGTCCTGGTGAGGGTACACCTGGAGTACTGTGTCCAGTTCTGGGCTCCCCAGTTCAAGAGAGACAGGGAACTACTGGAGAGAGTCCAGTGGAGGGCCACGAGGTTGATTAGGGGAGTGGAGCATCTCTCGTATGAGGAAAGGCTGAGAGACCTGGGTCTGTTCAGCCTGGAGAAGAGAAGACTGAGAGGGGATCTCATCAATGCTTACAAATATCTAAAGGGTGGAGGTCAAGAGGATGGGGCCAGACACTTTTCAGTGGTGCCCATCAACAGGACAAGGGGCAACGGGCACAAACTGGAACTCAGGCTTTTCCGCCTGAACATGAGGAAGAACTTCTTTACCGTGAGGGTAACAGAGCCCTGGAACAGGCTGCCCAGAGATGTTGTGGAGTCTCCTTCTCTAGAGATATTCAAAACCCACCTGGACGCATTCCTGTGCAACTTGCTGTAGGAGAACCTGCTTTGGCAGGGGGTTATA
Source organism: Steatornis caripensis (assembly GCA_013398225.1). NCBI lineage: Eukaryota > Metazoa > Chordata > Aves > Caprimulgiformes > Steatornithidae > Steatornis > Steatornis caripensis. The sequence goes on along the minus strand of VZSC01013461.1, from coordinate 153,934 downwards.
CTAGATGATCTCCAGAGGTCCCTTTCAACCCCTACCATTCTGTGATTCTGTGATTGTAAAATAATATAGTATCTCAGTGTACAAATTACTGTACACATCCCTGTACTTAAATTCTTCCCTGTAGATTGGGCCAGAAGGATCTTTGGTCTCCCCTAGCACACCATCTCTCATGTTTCATTAATAGCTGTCATCTAATGTCCATTAGCCAAAATGCAACTTCTGGTCTTAACTGATGCTTAAAGACTGATTGCTTAGTTTTAGAGAGAGTGCATTTTATTTGTTCAGGAATAACCTATATTCTTTTATAGATTGAATTTACGCTTTCAAAAATTCTGTGAAATCTTGTATGAAAACCTCTTATCAGATAAATCCTCCTTTCTGGTTTCTGATTGTGTATCTTTCATCAGAGGATTTGTAGAGTAGGTTAAATCATCATGCAATAGAAGGACTGTTAATATATTTTTATTGCAAGATCAAGTTGTGATTCAGGAAAATGCTTCTTCAATAGATACATTTACTATTAACAGTGATACACTAGAAATTAAGTCTACTATTTAACGGGCTATACCTCAGACAGCAAAAAAAAATTCATTGCCAAGACAAACTGTTAAAAAACCAAAAATAGCCAGGAATGTCTTAAACAATTAGATTGTAAACTGAAAAACCTGAAGTCAATTCAGAACAAATTGCCTAGTATTATGAACTGAAATAAACCTCAAAATAATCATGTTCCAGACTGAACGGGAAGTCAGTTTTCTGCATGATTGTACTTTGATAAGTGATGTGGCTGATGCTCAGCATCACTTTCTTTTAAAAGATCTAAGATAGATGTAAAAGTAAGGAATCTAGTAAGTGCATCATTGTTTCTGATCTAGAGGTATATGATCTGGTATTTTCAGTACCATTGTACACAAATGGGGCCACCACAAGTATAAAGATAATAAACCTGTCCAGAAAAACAATAGCCTGGACTTGCCTTGACAGAACTAGGTCTCCTGGCAAGTTGGAATCTAATGAAGATCTTGAGCAGGTTCATTATGTGCCTGCAAAAATGCTGCTCTAAACAGCTGCAGGCACAAAACTGCATGTGCAAAAATGGAAGGAAAATTCTGAAGCCTCTGAAAAAAAGATTCTTAGAGTGGCTCAGGCCATTTGGTGCTCCTAGCATTGTACAAATCATCTTGAACAAGACCCATATTTGTACTGGAAATCTTTGCTGGCGTAAAACCAGTATCTTGCAGCTATGCCAGAAAGAAAAGAGATGTTTGAGTGAGAGGACAGGCATAGGAAGAATTTGGTTGCATGTCGCATTGTAGACTATATGACACGGTTTGGCAGCAATTCCCCAGATGATCTCTGGAGTCAGGGTGAGTTAAAGCTGGCCAAATGATTTAGGAATAAGAAATAAGGCAACAGAAGAAGCTTGTGTAGAAACTGGTTCAGATTTCAAGCCAAACCAAGCCCCTTTGTGAAGCACTTAAAGTATAATTGGAAGTCACAAGAAAATAAAAAAACAAAAAAACCAAGGAGCAATATACAAAAAGAAAAAGGAATTGATAATTAGCATTATAAACTATTTCCCAGGCTCAGGGAATGTCACTTCCATCAACATTTACTCACTTAGTTTGTGAAAGACACATCAAAAGATAGTATGTCAAATCTAGCAGGTATGTCCATTTCACACATGCAAAATGTACAGTCTTGTGAGCACATGTGCAATGATCTGTACCAGTAATATGAAGGAGTTTGAAGGAATTACTCTAGGGAGTAAAGTTAAGCCTTGTGTGTTTGGGTGGGAGAGGAAAGTTTTAAACATCCTGCACATAAGGTAAGATACAATTGCTTACAGCAAACCTTAGGAAAATTAGTCATTTCAACGTTTTTTCTTAATCTACTCCAGCTGCACAACACTTAGACCTATTTACAAAGCTGCAGTTAGGTTCCTTGCTTGGTTGCTGAAACCTCAGTATACAAATGTACTGGATACAAGCTGGATGCAATTCAGAGGGAAAAAAAATGCTGATCAAGGGGCTGGAGGAACAGACACATAGTGAAGAGATAGCTTGAGTAAAAGTTGACTAATGCAGAGGGAAAGACTGCCTGAAAACACCGAATTTACCAAACAGAGAAGGAAGCATAATTGAGGATGCTATAACGGGGGGAGCATTTCACAGAAACAGCAGTCAGTCAGATTTCCTATTGCTTTCACTGTATAACAGAAAGTTATCCAGAGATATCTAAGGTTTTCCAGAGATACACTTTGGATAAATACTTGTTTCCCATTTTTTTGTGAATTTTCCTTACAAACAAACTTACAATGATATATCATTTAATTAACAACTGAAGTCTGTTATTTTTTCATGACTATTGAAAAAACATGTTTTAACAACTGACTTTCAGATAATTTTCTTTTTTCTCTCTGTTTTATATTTTTCCACTTGCAATCTGCATCAAAAAAATGCATTTTGGGAGATAAAAAACTAAAACAAGCAGAATATTCAAACCATTTTTTCTTTGGATTAAATAGAAACGAGCAAAAATGTCAATTTAAACATACGCCCTCACACACAAACAGGAAGAAATGTATAAAAAAGCAGCAGAAATTGTATAATAAACCCAATTTTGTACTCCTTTCAGTATAATACTTTTGATTATAATGAAATTTTCTGTTTCCAGTTTGTGTGGATCCAAATTTTTTCCTTCCCCCTAAGCTGATGCAAGCAGAGTTGCACAGCTGTGATGCTACTTGAGCAGACCAGAAGCAGGTTCTGGCTTTCTAGTCATAAACTCTTCTCAGGCCTCAATCAGCTATGATGGCAAAAGGACTCAGCGCATCATTGATTACCCTGTATGCTGAGCTATATATGCTTCCTTCCCAGTGTGTTAGGGAAAGAGCAGCAAAACTTTGCTTGTACCACGTTCCACATAATGTTCAATATCTAGGAAGCGATACAATAGCTGAGTTGGATCCATTTTCCTTCCCAAACTACACTGCCCAGCAAGCAGTGAGGAAAGAGTAAAATACAGGAAGACTGTAGTCATCTCATTCATTGAGTGTGTGATACCAATATCTGACTTGATTGATTCAGACCAGTGTTGTATCTGCTTCTCACCATCAGTAGAGCCTGCCACAACAGCAAGCAAAATGACTCAAACTGCTATAGGAAGCCATGATTTTATTCTGTTACAAGGCATAGGCCTATAAGATCAATTCACTATTCAGTATTTTTGAAAATGGTTTGTACTCTGAAAAACATGTTGTCTAGTAATAATGGAGACAACAACATGCATAACAAAATTAAAAACAGAAAAGGCAAATTAGGTCTAAACCAAAAAATTATTTTATTAACAGAAGTGCCTTTTGTTTAGAATGAGGCTTGTCAAGCAGTGATTTTATTGTTTTGAAGCACGTAATTGTTCTTCTTTAAAATGCAATTTATAGGAAGTAACCCAATGTATCTCCAATAGAGTATTCTCAGCCGCTCTTCCCCCTCAACCCTCTCTCCCCATGGTTAAGTGGATCTTTCAAGCTCTAGAAGAACTTTGGCTGTTACATGGTAGGTGATAAGGTTAATGGAAAAATCAAAGCCTGGTATGTGCCCAGAGGGTACAGTAGTGACACTGGCCAAAATGTTCCTCCAGCTGCAGACAAGCAACTCAAGCCACTAAGCATTCCTCCCTGTGGCTGAATGTCAAGATTGAACTCTTCCCTGGATAGCACCTTCCACAAGCCACTTACTTGATGATATGGCAGTTTCATTACAGCTCTGCAGTGTTTATATAGTATTTCATTATTTTCCTATACCCTGTCCCCATTATAAGATTTGTTTAATCATTTGTGTCTGTATTTCTAATGGGGATTTTGGTTTCAAAATGAACTTGAAGACAGAGATGTAAATGGAGGGCACAATATATTGCTTCCTTAGAGATTAAATGGGGTAGAGGGAAGGGGAAGAGAAGACTGTAGAAGGACAAAAGAAGAGAGGTAACATGCAGGAAAAAATGTGTTCCTAAGATTTAGGCTACTTAAGCAAACCAACAAAAGAAGATAGATTATTCTCTTGGGCAATTAGCAGACTGAGCAATACTAATACAAGAGTCTTTTACAAGAAACTTTCAACAGAGATAAAATGGCTCAGATGGATGAGCTCAAAAGAACACCTCTGGAGAGTGATGTGGGAGGGAAGTGAGATGCCCAGAGCAGTCATTAAATCAAAATAACTAGATTTTCAGCATTAGAGCTAAGTGAAGAGAATGATGATGTTTGACAAAGAGTGGCCCTTCTGAGCATTACCAGGATGCAGTTCAGGAGGGCTCAGCCTTCTTAGAGATGAACAGTTTCCAACATGCTGGGCCAAGATACAATGATAATTGTAGATTCAGAATTAGCAAGGTACTTGGGTGTCTTCACTAAGTAGTTCTTCAGCTGCTGGCACAAATGACCCATCCTACAAGAAAAAAAGAGGTCAGAGCTTGACAGCTAACTTCTGGACTATTTTCCTATCTGCTCTTTTTTTTTTTTTTAAACTCTGAATTCCTCTTCTTCAGAACCACAGGGCAGAGAATTGAAAGGGATTTTCCAGGATCACTGAGCCCTAACTACTGCAGTCTCAGGGAACATCATACAATCTTAGTAACAAATTTATGGAACTCTACCTTAAAAACTGCTTGGATTATTGCCTTGTTTCCCCTTTGTTTCTGCTCAATGGCTGTTGCAAGAATCTCTGTCCTTGAAAACTTCAGAATACTTCTCAAATTTCCAGCCTAGATGTATTCCTGTCTTGTTCTTGTGCCAATATTTTCCTTCAGTTTAATCGCTCTTCTCCCTCCTTGGTGTTTAGTTAATTTCTTTTATCTGCTTGATTTAAGAGCTTGTTATGAAGTGGTTTTAACTATCTTTAATTTTGTTTCTAATTACTCTGTACAATGCCCCAAGGGGTTTGGCAGGAGCTTTCTGTTGTTATAATTCTGCGATTATTCTTAATCCCATGAGCCATTCCTCTATCAGGGATGGTTTTGAAGTAATTAGGAACAGCACTGTATGGTGTTGCTGCTTGGACCAGGATAATAAACATGGAATATTCTGTTAACCAAAACCCTGTCCCATTTACAGCCATTAAAACTCCCAATACAGAGTCATTGGGGGTCTACGGAGTCCCATCAAAATGACGCTGAGACACTTTTCAATCTAAAGCAACTGAACTACTTCTTGGCCCAAGGAATAATTGGACACTGTTCAAATGGCTAGAGATATTACTTAAATATGACTGAGGTCTAAGTAAATTGTTAGCTTTCAACAGATACTCTCAGAAATAAAAATTATATTATTGATCACATTCCTGCAACTGTTAAAAAAGTTTATATAAATAAACATATGCATAGTTCTCTTACTGTGTACAAGACTCCTCCTACTTTTTTATTTCTCCAGTGTATTCACAGAATCACACAATGGTAGGGATTGGAAGGGACCTCTGGAGATCATCTAGTCCAAGCACCCTGCTAAAGCAGGGCAACAAAGATGATGATGGGAACATCTCTCTTATGAGGAAAGGCTGAGAGACCTGAGTTCTGTTTAGCCTGGAGAAGAGAAGACTGAGAGGGGATCTCATCAATGCTTACAAATATCTAAACGGTGGGTGTCAAGAGGATGGGTCCAGACTCTTTTCAGTGGTGCCCAGTGAGAGGACAAGGGGCAACGGGCACAAACTGGAACACAGGAAGTTCCACCTGAACGTGAGGAAGAACTTCTTCACTGTGAGGGTGACAGAGCCCTGGCACAGGCTGCCCAGAGACGTTGTGGTGTCTCCTTCTCTGGAGAGATTCAAAACCTGCCTGAACGCGTTCCTGTGCAAGCTGTTGTAGGTGAACCTGCTTTGGCAGTGCGGGGTGGGAGGCTACTAGATGATCTCCAGAGGTCCCTTCCAACCAGTTCCATTCTGTGATTCTGTGATTCTGTGACTATGACTTTTACACTGTGCCTATCTAAACAGACTGCAGCTCAATGGAAGCATTTTACGTGTGGAAAGTATCACACCATTAATACGTCTGTGAGACTGACGTCTTGCATTGAAGTATTAGAGCAGTTCCCCACACAGAAAGTCCCTGATTGCCTTCCCTTTTCTGGGACCCCACAGCCTGACTATGCTCATCTAGGCAGTATGAGCAGGTGAAACATAGCTATAAGCTTTCCATGTACCTGTTTTGCTACTTCTGAGCCAGAAGACAACATAAGTATTTGCTTTATTTAATGAATGGAAATCTAATCACAAAGCAGAGGAAATCACCAAAGCATTTGAATTTATGGACTCCCTGAGATCACCTGACATGTTGACAGGAATTAGTAGTGGGAAATAATGTGTGGCATCATCAAAGATATAAGGAAGAAGGTGTATACCTGGAGGTTTCCTGTGGCTCCTAGGGGGAGGCGGGACAGGGCTGAGGATGTGCCAGCAACAGAAGAGGCTCAGTTGGCAATGGCTTGCAAACAAGTATCTCCTTGAGTCCAGCATGTTATGACAAGTGAAATATGGAGACTTGGATAAAAAGTTCAGCATGTTCTGACAGCAGCCTGTCCCACTGTTTGGATATAACAAGAAAAACTGAGTCATAAAGGACTGAAGCTATACAGTGTAACTTTGTGCCCATTTTTGGCTACATCTTGAATTACAAATATTACAATAACTTCTTAGAAAGGAAAGCCTTTCCTTTCTACTATACGCTGTAATATTCCTGGAAGAGAGCCAATGTGTCAATTTAAGTACCCTCTCAAAGTGCAAGGGACTGTGATATTTCCAAGTCACAATGCCGGCTCGAGCCCTTCTGGAATGTGTGCCAAAGTCTTTCCACCAAGAAGAATGCCTTGCATTAAGCATGTCATCCCTGGGCTGGCCCTCTGCTCCCTCCCCAGCCCTAGAGTCTCAGCTTTAACCTTCATGCCTGTATCCCATTTCTCAGCCCCGTGGAAAAAAATGCCATGGAAACACCCCACATCCTCCTTTTACACGTCAATGTGAAATGAAAAATTCTCATGGCTGGCTGTTGAACAAGAACAAGGCAATCCTGTGTGGGGAATTTTAATCTCACATTGTTTTCATAACCTGGATGCTGTTGAGCATATGCAGATTGGACTCATCAGTACAGCTTATGATTTCTAGGTGTCTAAGGAACCAGCCCCGCAGAGGCATTCATGATTATGCAAAGGTTCACATTTGAGCTGTCCCAAAGGAAAGCAGCAGAAGTTTTGTCTGGGTACAACTTGCTTCAGAAAGACTTTCTGAGACAGGATACCTCTGTCCACAAGAGTATCTCCAGACCTCTGTTACTTGCATTGATGCATCAGGTATTTAGAAATCCAGCTAATCATTATGCCCTTACAGTTTAATGCAAATGAAAGGACAACCCATTTTAAGGCCTAACTGATTGAAACTCAAGCCCTTACAAGAATATAACCAGATAAATTTTCAAATGAAACTGAAATTTTTATGACGTCAAACTCTTAACAATTGATAATTCCTGATTTGGACATCAAGAAATTTAATCTACTTTGTATGATTTTTTAAATATAACAAGATACTAGTCAGCATCTTTACTTCTTTGGGCCTCAGATATTTTTCATTTTTTTAAAAACATTGGAACCAAGGGGGGTGGGGGGGTGTGTCAGAATAAAAGGAAAGAAAGCGCAAAGGAAACATCTCCTTGCAAGTACACAGAAAGGACATTTTACATTTTTTCTGTGAAAAGAGGAATGGCAATTGCCCTTCTAGATTGCAGAGATGTAAAAATGGAAAGGCACAAAGAAAAGAAGTAAAAGCGACCACATCAAACCACTGTCACAACTGATTTTTCTACAGTCTCCCAATACCAGAGCTGGTCCTTGGCCACTGTCATTGCAGGCACTGCCGATTTACTGTATTTCAGTTTCAGTTTCCCAGACGTTCTGGGTGTCTGTTATAGTAAGATCAATTTGAGAATGTCTTCATTCATAATTTTAAATAACTTTGCATAGCACTAGAGTGGGAAGAAACCAAACCAGTCTAAAGAATTAAAGGACAATTAAAAGCAATAGACTTTTAAAATTATACACTTTAAGTCAGTTTTCAATTTAGGGAGCAAGATCTTTAATTATTTTTTTTTTTGATAGTGCTGCAAGATCAGTAATTACAAAAGAGAAGAAAACCTTAATCATTTTTTATCTAAAACCTTAATCATTTTTTATCTAGATCTTTCTTTTTAAAACAGATTTGGGCAGGAAATGATTTTTTCATCCCTAAACAACAGTGTAAAAAATAACTAAACAACAAAAAGAAAAGCCCAAAACCCTGCTTGGTATTAGGGCAGAAGTAGTTCAGATTTTTCTTGATTAAGGTGAGCTGCATAACACACTAAATTCAATTTAAGATATTCCTCTGAAAAACAGGAGACCTCAATCTGAACTATGTGCATCTCCCACACTCCTGCAGGGTCCCCTAACTAATGGACTATGGGCTGTATTGCACATGTTGATTGTTTTGATTGCATTCCTGTAATAGTCTTAAAGATACCCATTGGTAAACTGTTTTTTTAACTATAAAAATTGTTTAATTAGGCAGCTTCAGCAGTCTGGCTGCCAGAACATCATAGATTTGAAAATAAATACAGGCTACCACAACTTAATAAGAATGGCAAGTTCGCAGAAACTTGACATTGGTGTGCAATTATTAGATAGGTAGAAGTCTTCTGGGCAAATGGGACTGATAATCCTAATCTTGTAAAAAGTAACTGTTCAATGACCCATTTACCCCCTGGGATGCCCACATACATACGGTGACACAGAGTGTTTATTTTCAGCTTAATAGTACTGAGGTCTGAAAGGTAAGACCTCCCACTGTCAACACCATGGTAATTTACCCCATACTTGGCCATCATTTTAGCATCATTTCCAAAGGATTATTATTACTTACAACTGATATGCCTTTTTTTTTAGTGGTTTGGGGTTTTTGCTTTTACTTTAAAAAAAAAAGTTTGGAAAGAGAAAGAATTAAGTACCCTTGAGCTCCAACAGCATTGTAGAACCACATCCTAAAGGCAGGGGTTATTTAGGCAAGATGAGGAAAGACACAGTTATTGCTTAGTTTCCAAGTTCCAAACCTTGAATCCTGGTCAGCTAAGTCCCACCTTGAAATGATGTGCTGTAGAAAAGAGATCTTTGTAGATCTAATCAGTCATTTTTCTCCTCAGATCTATCTTTTATAGTATAGGGACAAAACCTGATTCTATACTGGGTTTTGGACATAGAGCCCTGAAGAACCGATTTCAAGTGTTACATAAATTACTAACAATTCTAAATCTCATTTAAGCACATGCATACTGTATAGACACGGTCACATATCTCACATATTCACAAAACTCACAACATTTTTACTACCTCAATAGAGAGAGCTATGAAAACCAGGCAACATGCATTGGGTTTTCTTCTTCGTTTTTTTTTTTTTTTTTATGTAGTCCACCACTTTTCCTACAATTAACATGGAAATATCAACTTTTCCCCCTAGTAAGATTTTTGGAGGTTTTTAGTTTGTTTGTGTGGGGGTTTTTTGATTAAAAGATACAGTAAAGGAGATTCTCCACTGCTGTAAACCAGAATAGTGCCAGTAAGTTAAACAGATAGTCTTTTGAGGCTGATTTAGGATCTAGTGTTTAGGGTATGTGTTCTCTTTTAGCAGGATATGGGGTAAATTAAGACAACTAGATTTCTGCAATTGCTTGACCTCACAGGAAAATAACAGATTAGGCTGAGAAAGAATATATACATATATATATATCTGTGCTGGTTTTGGTTGTGATTGATAGACTTAATTTTCTTCATAGTAGCTAGTACAGAGCTATGTTTTGGATTTGTGCTGAAACAGCGTTGATTAACACAGAGGTGTTTTCATTACTGCTGAGCAGGGCTTACACAGAGCCAAGGCCTCTTCTGCCTCTCACCCCACCCCCACCAGCAAGGGGGCTGGGGGTGCACAAGAGGCTGGGAGGGGACACAGCTGGGGCAGCTGACCCCAACCGACCACAGGGATATCCCACACCATACGGCGTCACGCTCAGCATATAAAACTGGGGGAAGAAAAAGGAAGGGGGCAACTTTCAGAGTTATGACACTTGTCTTCCCAAGTCACTGTTACATGTGATGGAGCCCTGCTTTCCTGGGATAGATGAACACCTGCCTGCCCATGGGAAGTGGTGAATGAATTCCTTGTTTTGCTTTGCTCTGCTTGCATGTACGGCTTTTGCTTTACCTATTAAACTGTCTTTATCTCAATCCACAAATTTTCTCACTTTTACTCTCCAATTCTCTCCCCTACCCCAACCAGGGGTAGTGAGCAAGTGACTGCATGGGGCTGAGTTGCCAGCTGGGACCACAACAATATCTAAGAATAAATATTATATATGAATAATTTAAATATAATCTGCATGTAACAAATGTATTTATTTTAAATAAATAACAAGTGCATTATCAATACATTTACATGTATTCATATTTTAATTTAGTTTGAAATACTATTTAAGT
>VZSC01013461.1:125876-139136 GCA_013398225.1 Steatornis caripensis | reverse complement strand
TTTTTTTTTTTTTTTTATGTAGTCCACCACTTTTCCTACAATTAACATGGAAATATCAACTTTTCCCCCTAGTAAGATTTTTGGAGGTTTTTAGTTTGTTTGTGTGGGGGTTTTTTGATTAAAAGATACAGTAAAGGAGATTCTCCACTGCTGTAAACCAGAATAGTGCCAGTAAGTTAAACAGATAGTCTTTTGAGGCTGATTTAGGATCTAGTGTTTAGGGTATGTGTTCTCTTTTAGCAGGATATGGGGTAAATTAAGACAACTAGATTTCTGCAATTGCTTGACCTCACAGGAAAATAACAGATTAGGCTGAGAAAGAATATATACATATATATATATCTGTGCTGGTTTTGGTTGTGATTGATAGACTTAATTTTCTTCATAGTAGCTAGTACAGAGCTATGTTTTGGATTTGTGCTGAAACAGCGTTGATTAACACAGAGGTGTTTTCATTACTGCTGAGCAGGGCTTACACAGAGCCAAGGCCTCTTCTGCCTCTCACCCCACCCCCACCAGCAAGGGGGCTGGGGGTGCACAAGAGGCTGGGAGGGGACACAGCTGGGGCAGCTGACCCCAACCGACCACAGGGATATCCCACACCATACGGCGTCATGCTCAGCATATAAAACTGGGGGAAGAAAAAGGAAGGGGGCAACTTTCAGAGTTATGACACTTGTCTTCCCAAGTCACTGTTACATGTGATGGAGCCCTGCTTTCCTGGGATAGATGAACACCTGCCTGCCCATGGGAAGTGGTGAATGAATTCCTTGTTTTGCTTTGCTCTGCTTGCATGTACGGCTTTTGCTTTACCTATTAAACTGTCTTTATCTCAATCCACAAATTTTCTCACTTTTACTCTCCAATTCTCTCCCCTACCCCAACCAGGGGTAGTGAGCAAGTGACTGCATGGGGCTGAGTTGCCAGCTGGGACCACGACAATATCTAAGAATAAATATTATATATGAATAATTTAAATATAATCTGCATGTAACAAATGTATTTATTTTAAATAAATAACAAGTGCATTATCAATACATTTACATGTATTCATATTTTAATTTAGTTTGAAATACTATTTAAGTTTATTAATATTCAATGTTAATATATTTACATCAAGAAAGTTGCTTATTTGCTGGCTTTCTTAAGTCTTAAAAAAAAAGGAATTTATGCCAAATTTATGCATGGGAGAAGCTAACCAGAATAGCACAGATCAAAATTTGGAAACCCACATGGGGACAACAGGCTGACCATGAACACCGTTGGAGTCTCTTTTGTCAAACTTTTCTCAGGCATAATTTGTGATCAAGCAATAAAACTGGAAAAAAGTATATGTTGCCAATTAGCAGTCTTTCCTTAGGGAGAAAAAGTCTTCCCTAATGGCTAACTTGACTTCTCCTTCTTCCTAAGGGAGAAACTGGTGGGGACTCACCCCTCATAACGCAGTCTCGGGATTAGGGCCCCGACAGATAAGAGGTTGGGACAGTCTTTACTTTTCTTTGCAAGCTAGAGGAGCAAGTTTCTTAGAGCATCCACAGAGAAACTCTGAGTCCATTTCCTACACATTTTCTTTGTTCCTACACTATCTTTAATCTTAGACTGTCATAGACTTCTTGCAGTCCCTCCAGAGAGGGTTGGGGTCTCTTCTCAGTAACACTGGTGAAAACGCAGAGACTTGTTTTGGAAGTATCCTGAGTTTTAATCTTTGTTTGGCTTTGGCTACTATGGGAGCTGATCACGTAAGACGCTGAGTTCTGCTATTGAAATGAAAGGTCTTGGTTGTGATTTTATGCATGCTACTTTTTCCCTACTGCAAACTCACCGGTTTAATTGGGCTTGTTACTGATTTACACCTGCAAGGGACCTTTACAGGGCCAGAGTGGCAGCTGAATGAAGTGACCTCCTTGGAGGACTGGCCTTCAGTTTGTTTATGAGAAACCGATATGGGTCTGAAAAGCTGGAGTGGTGATTACACAAGCCGCTCGCCTGCTTCAGCTCCGTCCTGTGTGCCAACAACAACAGTAACACGCTTTTGGAATCAAACCTGCACATGAAAGCTGGGGACGCACTGAGGCAGCAGTCAATGAGCAGGATTTGTGCCAGCTTCCAGCCAACGCAGGTGTTTCGTTCCTTTTTAATTCACTTGGTAGCCAGGTTATGTTTGTCTCTGGTATTCGGTGCAACTCAGAGTTGCCTCAGGAAATCAAAAGTATATTTTGAGAGCTTTGGCACCATCCCCACTGGCAACAGAAACCATCCACTTGGTGCTATCTCCTTCCTTTGTTCATCCTTACTACATCTCCCAGCTCCTCCCAGCTCCTAATTTAATGTTACCAGTCAATAATGTACTGCAGCTTATTCGACTCACATCCTCACTTTTGAAATTTGAACTTGCATTTCTTTCTCTATATTGATTAATGAACTTGAGATGCAATAAAGTACAGTTATTGTGAAGGGAAGAGTCAGGAATACAAATAGTACAGATTGTACAGATATTTAAGCATAGTGGCCTTTAAAATATATATATATATGCTGTAATAATGAGAGAGAAAGAGAGAGATGTATACATATATAAGTTGCCTATAAGTACTGTCTAGAGAGATTAATGTTTTAAAATACATAAATGCTTGTCAAGGACCATAACAATACTAAGATCCTCATCACTGAAAGATGTGATAGAAATGGAAATGAACCTCTGAAAATCACAGGGTAATTTATATGCTATACCGCTCAACTCTAAAAGAAGACAGAAGTCATTACAGTAACAATGAAAAGGAGTTCAGAGGCCAGCACGTTGGAAAAGTGAAGATGATAAAGGCCAGATCCTCACATACAATAAATCAATACGCCTTTGATTGATTGAATCAACAGAGCTTCTTTAATTCCGTGCTCTTCCCATGAAGTAATTAAGTGTTTCGTTGTAAAAATTTCCCAATGCTTTTAGGGAGGGAAATGGTTAGACGGTTTTTTATTTAGAGAATAGAAACAAAAAGGTGTAAATTTTAGTGTTATAAATTCTTGTAATTCCACTGAAGAAAAAAAACCCAGCTGCTTACACCTGCTGTTGATCTAACACAGCTTAGCACCTTTTTAAAACATCTGATATCTCCAAGCACTCACTTGAGGTTTTGTCATTTTGTTTTAATTAGATAGGAGGAAAAAAACCGCTAGAAAGATAAAAGGAAAGGCTTAAAGGAATGGAATGCAAAGATCTGTGGGCTAACAGGAGACAAACAAGTTAAATTAAGTTTCAGGGGAAGGCAAAAAAGGCAAATCCTAAAATTTAACTCATGAATATATTAAAACTATTCAGAAATGGCAAAATACTTTAAGTGTAAAACTCCCTAAATTTTGGAACTCATCCTAAAAAGGGATAAAAATAAGTATATATGGAGAAATGCATCAGAATTACTACTATTTGTAACATTTTAACATGAATTTATAAAGGTAGTATTAAAATTTGCTTTACATTTTTGGAGAGACAAAACAATACTCACCATCTCTCACACACGTAACTAGAAACTAGAGGCAGATAAATAGCCTTTATTATGCTTTAAAGACTGTTCAACACTGGAATTTGTGTGCTAATATTGCAAAAAATGTTTGTCCTACATTGAGATACGAAGCCAAAATACCGCTTTTTCATATATATTTGTCACTTAACTTTCTGACCAAATAGAAATAGTCGCAAGCAAACTATCTGGGAACATACTGCTTTTCAGCTTCGTTCAATTCAGTCTCCTTTCACTCAAGATCTCCTTAGGATTCGTAGCAACTGTATTTTAAATTCTTCTTGTCAGTGTTCTTTTGCAGTCTTCCGTTTCCTGAGATATTCTTTGCGCCTCTGACGCTTGTGACCAATATTTTTTAAACCTTGGGGTTAGATACAATCCATCATACAATGAGTTTGGCCTGTATAGGAAACTAGTACTATAAGATAATCTCAACCCCCAGGAATATTGCAGAAGAAAGGGAGAGCCTGATTAGTGTGAAACTACGCCAAAAGAAACAATTCTGCTTGAAAAATATTTTAGTGTAACCAATATCAACCCAGAAAGAGTTTCTTATTTTTTTCCCCACTCCAGTGAACATCCAAAAAGTTTGAGGAAAAATCTAACTCCCTTCCTAAAAACAAATACAATCGTTTTCATAGAAACTCAGACAAGTGGTCCGAGGTAGGAGTCCGATTTACGCTGCGGTCACTTCTATATCACTCTGCTAGTGAAGAGGAAATATAACATGAGCAAAAAGATTACCTTAGGTTCACCAGTTTTATTCATTTTGTTTTCAGCTGGATGTAAAGCAATTTTATTCTCAGTGGATTTTAAACAATTTGGCACTAACTTTGGAGGACAAAGAGAGTTTCTGAACTGCCTAAAACCTGGCAAAGGGACAAATTTACCCCTGCTGCTCACAAAGCGGTTAAAGAATCTGTATACGTACTCAACGCTCAAAAAGCTGGAAGACTTTCATAATCGTACCTAGCAGAAGAAAAAGGCCTTTTTGCTTGCCTTTTGCCTCTAGCAACCCAGACTAAAAGCAAGGGCATTTCTCAGCAAAACAGCCACCCGCCAGCAAGGAATCACAATGTTTATCCACCTCCCTGGGGGCTGAAGTGTGCTTTTCCACTCTTGTTATGTTAACCTCCAATACCAAATGTTAGTTTTGCCTGCCTTGTGTATGACATTGGCAGGCACAAGGGAGTTAGGAAAAAAAAATATGATTTTGGCTCTGCACAGCAAAACAACAAAGTGGACCATTTGTGCATATTTTCAGATGCTATCCTGTGATCACTAAATATTTTCTGGCTGTGTTGTCTCAGTCATATTCATCCATAATATGGATGTACTTAATCTGCGTTTGCAAAGTTGTGAATATTTTGTTTGGATCTTAGATATGGAGTGCCGAGGAAGAGACTTGACATTATTATTCTGCTCCCTTACAAGGAGGCAAGGTCAGAACAATCATTGCATGAGCCAGCAAATCCCAAATCTGGTTCGGTAGAAGTTATTAACAAAATATTCAGGATCAGATTTCCTGTGTCATTTATACTGCATTATGCCAGAACAGTTAACGTTTTAATGCAAGCTGGGTGGAAATTTATTAATCAAAATACAATTTTTGCAATAAATACATAAATAGAAGGTAAATATTGCAGTAACATGTAATTCTCATTTAAGTTGTTCAATCCTTTATCTTAAAATACTTACTGAACATTTCTTTAATATCTTATCCAGATTGATCTTACTGATAACTTGGGGTTTAAGTTGATTTTGAGAACTGAATCCTTTTAAGCGTAAATGTTTCAAAACCAAAATAATCTTTTAAGTAGAGATTTCAGTGGGTTTTTCAATCAGACCTAAAACTACTTTTTTTCCTCAGATAAAATGTTAATACAATGTTTTCAGTTTGGAGGCGGGGTGTTCCACAGAAACAAAATTGTTCTATATTTTTGTTAAAATAGAGTGACGAAGTGATCATCTCATTTGAGATTTTGGAATCATTTAGTACTAGCACCAACTCTTTGTAATAATCTGGGACTAGCAGCAAAGGACTGTGTTTTTATGTCAGAGATAGCCTCTGGGCGCATTTTTGAGTATAGAGGATGGCTATCCAATTGTAGCCTTTAACAACTGGCCTGAGTAGGCAGTAGTGTGAAATAACTGCAAGAGTGATTGTGCCTCAGAACACTGTAGAAGAAGGAAAGTCATGTCTTAACACCTTCCTCTGCCTGTTGACATGATCTTGCAGCCTCAATGCAAACAGAAAATTTGTTGTCTTTGTTTCTCTAAATTCTTCTAACCGCAGTTATTCTTGTGCTTTTCAGTACTATTTACTTCTCCAACTAGCTGTTTATTCCATTCACTCATCTGCTTGTTTGCTTCCTACTTCCTACACACTATCACCATGCTTAACTTTTTTCACACAAAACCCAGAATCAGTCTTACGAAAGTGTAGGTGATGCGTTAAGCACTTGGTTGGAACCACAAGATGTGTGTTATGTACACAATCCCACACATGCAGAGAACAAGGAGGTGAAATTGTTTATAATTAGGGGTCAGTGACAGTAGTCTGCACACTGAACAGCAGTTGCAATGATAGGTCAGTACTTTAGAAAGAAGTCACTGTAGATCACACAGTATTGGTGTATCCATGTCATCTCTACTGGGAGATGAAAAAAGAGCCATGAACTGAAAAATAACCAAGATATTTTAGCCCACAGTGCAATTACATGCAAGCTGAAATTTATAAGCATGGAGTGCACCATACAGACACCCTGAAAACACAGAGCATACAACTGCACCAAGCATCTGGACAGACAGGACTTCTCTGTAGGCATGCAGTAGTACATCTTCCTAATGAATTCACACTTAAAGGAAAACCTCAGTCTTTGAATGGTTTTTATACCTTCGTTTCACAGGGACAGCTGTGACTGTCCCCTCTTTTCCTGCCCCCCCCCCCAATCAATCTATGCATCCCACACAGCCATACACAAGACTGTAACACCAGTATTAATTGCTAACATTCTGCACAACAGCAGGGACTGTTTTAACAGCACAAGCCACTTATGTGGGGACATGTCTACTGTCTTTTAATAAGTAATCCAAGGATAATTTCATAGAAGTTTTGAATGTTATTGCTTTAATTGAGCTGATTCAGAATACCATCCCTGGGAAAAGTACACTGAAGCATGGAAATTGCCTTAAAGAACTTGAGACGGGACTGCAACAGAAATGACATGTGGCATTTCTCTCGGTGCGGAGTAAGGCATGTTGCATGGTTATTTTTTTTCCAAGTGAAACAATTACAACTTGCTGTAGGTATCACATCACAGGCCAAAAGCCTCTGTGGGGGGGTAGGATTTAGAGCTGTGTTGCATGTTAAGAAATCTTCTGGTTCTAGCTGGGCATTTTAGGAGGATTTTGTGAAATTTACTTGCTTGCTCAGTCAAAACCTGGATCTGTTACCTTTTTAGGTATTGTACGACACCCATTTCTTTCCAGAGATATTTCAAAAGACAGAAATCTTGTATGGAAGAAGGAGGAAGGTTGCAAAAAGTTAAGGGAAGATATGGGGAAGGTATCAAGACAGAAAGAAGAAAGCAAGCTGATCACTAATTATGGGGAGTTTGGTATGGACAAATTTAATTGTGTGATTATTTGTTTAACATTCTGGGCCTAGCCCAGTATAGTCATGTTTCCACAAAGAAATCCTGGAGTTTTGCTTTGTTTGATATTGATGGGAACCAAAATATTCATCTTTATCAGCTGCGTTCTGACTGCAACATTGACTAGTGCCTTGCTGCAAGAATAATCTCTAATCTCAGAAGAACAAGCCATGCAAAAAAGTTTTATTTGTTCTCAGGATAAAAATTTCATCTTATTCACTCCTTAATGTTTAGGCAGAAACAATAATAATTAAGGGAAAGCCAAGATGAATACGTAGACTATAAATACTGTCATGAGAACTGTCCTTAATACCTTTAGATTGCAACTACTTACACACATTTCAAGCCATTATACAACATAATGATGTCTTGCTTTATATTGAAAGCAAAGCCTGCAGGGATAGAACCTGTTTTTAACAAACACCACTGGCTACTGAGAGAAGCCATGCGTACCTTCAGAAGGAACTTCTCAGCAAGGAGTAAAAACATTGAATTAAACGTTAAAGCAAAAATGAAAATAAAACACAGCATGTGCATTAGAGAGAACATACATGCAATAACATCATAACAGTTGTAAAACCCCATAAAGTTTCCTATTGTTACTTGTGTGACCAAGCTTGCATGACTCATGCATTAGGCTTCGCCGGTCATGGACAATTGTGTGACCATGCCCATCTTGCTGTAATAAACAGTCTCTGTTGTCCTCTGCTCAACACATGGTTTCTTCATTTTCCTTTCTTGCAGGGCATTAACCTCAGTTCCTATTCTGGTCCTTGTAGCTCTTGATAAAGAAATGGCTCAACTACAGAACTGGAATGAGACTCGTGACAGACAACAAAACATGTGAGTAGGAACCTTTTATACAATCACAGGCATGGGTTAAACATCAATGATATTCGGGAAGAGAGATTTGCCATGACCATGTAGTAGAACATTATTTGGCATGAGCTGCCTTAGAGGGCAGGGAGAAGACTTAGTTATGAATTAGGAACTTAACTTTAGACATGGACATCTTGAAGCACAATCTAAAGAATGTGTTGGACTTTTCCATTCACTGTCTTTTTTTTTCACCCTCCTCTTATGACGAGAGCTGGAGTAAAAAGCCTATTAATGTCATGCCATAAAGTCTTCAGCCATAAAATCCTCCACAACTTTGCTTCTTTCCTTGTTCCCCCTAATTCCTTGCACACTGAATTTTTCTTTCCTCTCCTTCCAAGCAAATGTGGGGAAGGATGGATTCTGGGTGAAAAACATTTATCCATTTACNTCCACAACTTTGCTTCTTTCCTTGTTCCCCCTAATTCCTTGCACACTGAATTTTTCTTTCCTCTCCTTCCAAGCAAATGTGGGGAAGGATGGATTCTGGGTGAAAAACATTTATCCGTTTACTTGGTTAAAAAAAGAGACACGTGGCAATAAAAAAAATGATAAAATAAAAAAAAATCTTTCTTTTAATTGAGATCAAAAAAGGCTCTGAGTATGCAAAAAAGCCTGCTGCCTATTCATACAGTCCCTAAGGAGCGGTCTTGACTGTGAGTGCAGTGCACCCTTGATCAGCTACGGTCATGGGTGTCTTTCATGCTGCACACAGACCACCAACATATACCTTGCCTGAGCTCAGCACTGCATGGTACCTCCAGGCTCTGGTCCTTGGAGCTCCACATGTTCCAAGGAGCAATCTGTGGCTATGCTAGAAGCTGCCTTTGCAAGCTTGCTTTCCATACAGAGAATCAATCTGAGCTTGAGAGCAGGTTTTGGACTTACATGTTTCCACTTAAGTCCATGCCACTTGCTCAATGAGGATATTTGCAATAGTGCACCTTAACAAATTCACATTGGGGTCCTGCAAAGGATGGAAGATCCTGTGGAAATCACTGCTTACATCAAATAATAATAAACTAAACGTTTCTGGGCACTGAGGCCAAGAGGCATGGAGCAGCCCATGTCTGTGCTAACCACCTGTGTACAAGATGGTAGGGACATGTAGATTGGCTTCTGGGGATGGGCCCTGAAACAGTCCGGCTGCCAGATGTGCCTGGCAGCTGCTGGGGAGACCATCGTTTGAAACAGTCCTGGTTCAAGACGTGCACTTCCTAAGAGTTCACTAGTGCAGACTTAAACTTAATAGTTTAAGCTTTAACTTGAGCTTAAACTTAATACTATAGACAGATGCACTAAATGTATTGTCTATAGACACTAAAGGAGTATTTAGGCAGATAGATGAGCATACTGCCTAAGTTCGGTAAATATCCTTTTTTTCAAAAAATGTAGGCCAGGATTGTCAGAGAGCAGAGTTTGGCCCAGGATTGTTTAAACTCCTCTGCCTGTACATCTGCATTAGCTCAAAACTGGACTTTCAGCTTTAGGCTGCCTGAAAGTCGATCCATGCCATGTTTGTGGCCCTGCCCCTCCTCCAGCAGATGTGATTTCACACTAAGCTTTTAGAGAATTAAAATGTAGAAGCTCAGCCAAATGGGCATCAGTATCCATCAGATAAAAAGTTTGTTGAATAAAAATTGCTTTAATTGAAATAAAAGTGCCTTGTAAGGTCAGAACACACAAATATTAACTACAGGGTACACAACATAGCACTGAGAAATGTCCCACTGACTTCAAAAGCTGACTTCTGCTACTAAACACGCCTCATCAGCTGTACTTTGAATCAAGACTTTTTCTATTCTAGCAAACATGATCTCAGAACAAAATAAGAGCCTTAACTGAAATAGTTTAATAAAAAATCGTCATTGCCTAATTGTTTTTCCATCATTACACTAACTTTTATGGCTGCTTGCAAGTGAGTAAGACTGGGGAGCATTTCTTCTCATGGAGTGTTTTACTATTTTACCTTCCTTTCTTTGTTTTGCTTTATTTTTTATTTCTTCCAGTAGGGGAAACAGACAAATGAGAATACTACCTATTTTTGACACTAAGATTAGGAATATAGACACAAAAGTCAGAACATAATTCCTTGTGGCTGGAGTATTATTAGATGTATTGCGTGGAACTGTGCCTTTCATTTCAGTGATGGGTTACCCATTACCTCCTTGAATTTAAGACACAGATGATGCCATGTTGGCAAACCAGCAGTGCTCTGAGGCCCTTCACTTTGGAACTGCTTGACTTACTAGTAGATTATTTTTTTAAAATTTTGAAAAAATATATTTGTCTTCTCATTTTCCTTCATTCTCTTCCAGCTTTCTTCAGATATTATAGTTCCACTGGGCCTCACAGATACAGAAGCATCAGTCAAGGAGAGAAAAAATGGTACTGAGTTTTACCTTCCTGCTGGGGAAATTTTAATGTGTACTAATGTTTTAGGAAGCAGCAGGAAGAATGGTGTGTACCAATCAGTTTCCCGGTGATAAAGTCCCTTAGTGTCCCAAATCAAGGGATATGAATATATAAAAGAAACTTCCTGAAGGATTTCACTGGGGAGTTTTCTTCAAAAGCTAGGTCAGAGCACTAAGTACATGATGTTCTGAAAGTGTTTGTTTCCAAGGATGATGTAAGTTATACAGTCATGGGAAAGATGGGCTGAGAGAAATTACCTAGACCTTCCCTTGCCCCAGTGCAAGAGCAGTTATAGCCCTGTGAGTCCTGACAGATTTCTTTACACTGTTGGCAAGGATCTTTAATGAGGCAGATATCTTAGTAGCCCCAGGCAACCAGTTCTGGAGCTTAGGGTCTCTACATTTTCCTCATGTGTATCTTGAACGTGTCTTGCTGCAAGTTATCGATTCTTGTCTACGTCATTCAGGATGTGAGCTGGTCTCTTCTTCTATGCAGAAGCTTTTTAAGAGCTTGAACTATTCAATCATAACACCTCACAAGTTCTTTCTTCTTTGGTATGCAATTCCAATTTTTCATTTTTCATCATATGTAATGTTTTAAATGTTATTACACATTTGATCACTGCTTCTGTCATTTTCCAGGTCTTCTCTGACTTGAACTTGGTCAGAACTGGATCCTACATCCCAATTGATGTCTTACTGGAGTACTTTATATATCTTGCAGGCTAGGAACCTCTTCATATGTCTCAGTAGGGAATTTATCTTCCTTACAAAAGAATGGTGCTGTGATTCCAAATATCTTCTTCCTCATCTAGGATCATTAAAAACTGAAGGTATCCCTTCCCAGTTCCAGTATAAGTACTGGAATCTAACTTCTTCATGTAGTTTTGACTTTTTTTCTTAGCGTTTATGTAAGTTATGTAAGTAAGAAATTACTTTTTTGCAGATAGTCATGCCAGTCTTCTTAAACTTATTTGGTAATCTTAACAAATGTGTAGAGGCTAGAAAGTATGTCTATTGTTACAAGGAAGATGCTTTTTGTTTCCTGAAATGGTGCCTATCAACTAATCTTGTTCTGCAGCAACAATTCTTAATTATTCCTGCGATAAAGACTGTCTCTGGAAAAATTAGATACCATCACTAAAAAACAAATATTACATAAAACCAAACTGTGCTAAACTGATAAGTGATGTAACACATCAGTATAGCAGAGATCTGTAATGATCCATAAGACTATTGACAAAACATAGCAATTTATTGGCAAGTGGAAGTCCTCTCTCATACATTACCTAATATGTAGACTTATTTTGATATAGGAGTACAGATCCCTGTATTTCATTAAACAGGAAATCTTTGAAATGAAAAGTATTTGCAAAACACAATTTTTGGCTGAATACTGCTATATTGCGTGTGTGTAAAATATTTCACATGAGAAAGTGCCAGTAGCTGTATGTATTAGGTAGAATATAGTCTGTTACCTATTATTTTAATTAATACTATATTTAGAATCTCATTTAATCTCACTTTGGTAATTCTTACTTAAGAAAATAGGTTTACAGGTGAACTACATAAAAGGTAAGTCTGCAAAGTGTATGGCCTTTAGGAATAGATCTGAAGAGCAATGTCTTTCAAGGTATGATGACCCTAATTCATCGTTCTTGCCCTGCGTTTTTTTCATCTTGCCTCTTGACATGTCTACATCTTAGGGTACAAGTTTTTCACTGTGTCATCTGTAATCTACCATGTTAACTGTTATGAGCTGATCTAACTATTTTAAGAACTTATCATATTATTTTTTTAATGAAAGAGGAAACACTGCAGAAGACAACTTTCCAAGAAATGTGCATCAGAACCAAATTTGGCCTCATTTGTGAATCTTGCTTGGGATTTCTCTTTAATACTTCTTACTTCTCTAGCCTGGGTGCAATAAGTGTAGGGAAAACTCAAATGCAAACATACATGATGGCTCAGGTTCAGCACTAATGCAAGTGTATGGAAGGCCAATGTTAATGAGGTTTCAGGAATTCTTTCAGCTCTGACATGGTACCGCTGGTATTCTTAAAATAATATTTAAATAATGTTTACATAAATAATTTCAAAAATAACTTATTCTTTCCCACCATCATTTCCACCAATTAAAGAAAAACAGGCTTAGATTCATCTTAACTTTTAGTAAAACATTTGCAACACACGCCAAGGAAAAATATTTTCTAGAAATTCTGGAAACTCGAACAAAAGTGATTTTGACATTCGAAAGGTGAACAGCCTCCTCAATTGAAGTTATTAGTTAGACAAAATGTTCAGAGCTAATCTTCTACTTCCACTTCTTCGTTTTTACTTCAAAACTACCATGTCATAAATGGAGGACCATATGGCTGGAACATATTTCCATCGCAGGTAAGTGTGTTTGTCGGTGTATATCAAAACCACCATGGGAACAGTGTAAACTTGCTGAAGCGCTTGTGGTGTCCCCACAGACGTTTTGGCCTTTCGGTATCTATTCGGGACTTCAACCACAAAGTGGTGCTGTTGCAAAAGCTACAGCTTTTAACAGCAAAAGCTGTTAATGGAGAAAACCCAACTCCCTGCTTTTATAATGATCCAAGGCATGCATTAAATCCAATAAATTTTTCATCCATTTACATACTAACATGCACATCTTCTCCATAAATATTAAATTTTTTAACATCAAACGCAATTACAGTGGTAACTGTTAATATATACAGACAAAAATGCATCTTCAAAGTCTATAAAATGTTATATATCTTGAAGTCTAATCAAGGGCCTAATTAATCAGATCAA
>VZSC01013461.1:113912-125724 GCA_013398225.1 Steatornis caripensis | reverse complement strand
TAATCAGATCAATGTCTAGTAATTATTCCAGTTAAAATCCTCAGAATTTAAAGATGACTTTCTGCAGCATGCTGTGAGCAATATTTCAAATTCTTCAAGTTAGAACAGAGACTTGTTCAAAGTAACAAATTTTTTTTGCCATATCAGAACCTCAGATCCAAGGGCTTCATGTTAAATAAGGTGACCATTTGGGAGCTTTGTTATTTCTCATCAAAAAGTCAGAAACATGTTTAAAGTGTAAAAAAAAAAAATCCACTTGTGCTAAGGGTTAGTATAAAAAAAAAAAAACACCACACCCAGACTAACAGATGAAGATGTAAAAATATCTAGAAAAAACAGCTTCAGAACAACAGAAATGTCTTTAGAGAAAAGGTTAGGAAACTGCAAGGACCAAACTTGTCTCCGTTTTCTATAGCTGGGAAAACACCCTGTCTACAATGCTTTTTACAGTGCACACATACTTGGCAAGATTAAGGTGTCACATCTCGAATTACAAGACGTCTGATTGCCCACAGACCCAGACACAAGTACAGGGCAAAACCCCTCAACTCGTGCAAACTGCCTGGCTCTGATAGGTTTGCCTTGCATCAGAGGTAGGCAGCCCCTATGCCTAGGACATTTACTTGCAGCCAACTTATTTTCCTTCTTTCTTTCCTGGGCTAGCTGCAAATGTAAAGTTCCCGGGCTAGGGCTGCCTTCAGATGCTTAACCCTTTGCCTGCCTCTGGGGGAGCATTCACCAGCCACAGGAAAATTTTCTGTTGCTAGGACTGTTTACCTACTTTAGGAGATTAAAAGCTGAGTCATATTTTAGGCATTTCTCAGGTCTGACTACAGTGCTGGGGCTGGGTGGACAGAATTTAATTCTCATTCCCTCCTCTTAGCTGAAAAAGCTCTAAAAAAGGATGGAAACTGCATTTGCCAAATGAGAAAAGACAAAAAGGCTATAGAGTTATTCAAGGTTTGAGTGGTTTTTTGATTGCCAAAGCAACAAGTTTTAGTAGAAAATTCTTAGGAGGCAACAGTGGAAGATGACTCTTTCCTTCTGCATGTGGGCAGTCAGAGGGAATAAGTGACTCAGGCAGAATTTATGAAACAGATAAAATTTGTAGAGTTCAGTGTTCCCTAAATAGGATTATTTTATGGTTGGAAAAAAGTTAGATAAAGGACAACCACAACAAATAACACCAACCACATTTCAATCCACAGTGGAAAATGTTTCAATAAAACTGTGACAACAATCTAGGTGAATTAAAATGTCTTAAAGAAGATGGTACAATGCTTTGACAGCACAAGAAGGCTAATCATCCTTACACAGGGAGGGGAAAGAGGAAAAATTCCTTGGTTAGATAAAAAAATAAAAAACTTCATGAGCTAGTAAAGGAAGTATTCTGTAAGGAAACAGTCTGGTGACTCTTAAGATTTGAAGTGTTGTATCTTATATGACCACGTTCTTATGGTTATGACTTGCTCAATTATGCTTGAATCAAATAGAAAAGAAAGATGACTTAAGCATGTAAATTTAGAGGAGACTTAGAGGCATGCAGCTAAATTTATCAGCCATNTGAGCAATATTTCAAATTCTTCAAGTTAGAACAGAGACTTGTTCAAAGTAACAAATTTTTTTTGCCATATCAGAACCTCAGATCCAAGGGCTTCATGTTAAATAAGGTGACCATTTGGGAGCTTTGTTATTTCTCATCAAAAAGTCAGAAACATGTTTAAAGTGTAAAAAAAAAAAATCCACTTGTGCTAAGGGTTAGTATAAAAAAAAAAAAACACCACACCCAGACTAACAGATGAAGATGTAAAAATATCTAGAAAAAACAGCTTCAGAACAACAGAAATGTCTTTAGAGAAAAGGTTAGGAAACTGCAAGGACCAAACTTGTCTCCGTTTTCTATAGCTGGGAAAACACCCTGTCTACAATGCTTTTTACAGTGCACACATACTTGGCAAGATTAAGGTGTCACATCTCGAATTACAAGACGTCTGATTGCCCACAGACCCAGACACAAGTACAGGGCAAAACCCCTCAACTCGTGCAAACTGCCTGGCTCTGATAGGTTTGCCTTGCATCAGAGGTAGGCAGCCCCTATGCCTAGGACATTTACTTGCAGCCAACTTATTTTCCTTCTTTCTTTCCTGGGCTAGCTGCAAATGTAAAGTTCCCGGGCTAGGGCTGCCTTCAGATGCTTAACCCTTTGCCTGCCTCTGGGGGAGCATTCACCAGCCACAGGAAAATTTTCTGTTGCTAGGACTGTTTACCTACTTTAGGAGATTAAAAGCTGAGTCATATTTTAGGCATTTCTCAGGTCTGACTACAGTGCTGGGGCTGGGTGGACAGAATTTAATTCTCATTCCCTCCTCTTAGCTGAAAAAGCTCTAAAAAAGGATGGAAACTGCATTTGCCAAATGAGAAAAGACAAAAAGGCTATAGAGTTATTCAAGGTTTGAGTGGTTTTTTGATTGCCAAAGCAACAAGTTTTAGTAGAAAATTCTTAGGAGGCAACAGTGGAAGATGACTCTTTCCTTCTGCATGTGGGCAGTCAGAGGGAATAAGTGACTCAGGCAGAATTTATGAAACAGATAAAATTTGTAGAGTTCAGTGTTCCCTAAATAGGATTATTTTATGGTTGGAAAAAAGTTAGATAAAGGACAACCACAACAAATAACACCAACCACATTTCAATCCACAGTGGAAAATGTTTCAATAAAACTGTGACAACAATCTAGGTGAATTAAAATGTCTTAAAGAAGATGGTACAATGCTTTGACAGCACAAGAAGGCTAATCATCCTTACACAGGGAGGGGAAAGAGGAAAAATTCCTTGGTTAGATAAAAAAATAAAAAACTTCATGAGCTAGTAAAGGAAGTATTCTGTAAGGAAACAGTCTGGTGACTCTTAAGATTTGAAGTGTTGTATCTTATATGACCACGTTCTTATGGTTATGACTTGCTCAATTATGCTTGAATCAAATAGAAAAGAAAGATGACTTAAGCATGTAAATTTAGAGGAGACTTAGAGGCATGCAGCTAAATTTATCAGCCATCTCTGTGAGCGATCCCTCTAAATAAAAAGTTTGGGAACCAGTCGCTGCTTGTTGCTGATGAACTTTCCATGTTTTTGGCACTCACCATCCTTTACTTAATGGACTAATCTGCAAATCAAAACACGGGGAATATGTGGACACAAATCCATCCTAAGGTCTGTTCTTAACAGTGGATATTTCTCTCAATGTTTGTTTTTGTGTCATGGGGCATGACGGTTGACAGAAATGCTGATCAAAGAAATAAATTTGTCTATGATTTTGAAGTAATAAAAAAAAATTTAAAAAGAGGAGCCAGAGGGAGAGAGCAGAGGCTTATGGCATTCTAGTTCTGTGTCTCTATTTCACCTGTCTTACATGTCCTATAATGACTTCTGAATATGGGTAAGAATAGCAACACATGCTGGCAGTTTGACCAAAGGGTGTGCGTGTGCATGTGTGTGTGTGNAGCATGGCAATAAAGGGGTTAATCTGCAGAGCACAGAGCCATCTGGCTGAGCTGGTTTGTTATAATCGAGCAGATTATGTTCACGGGACTCAGAGTTTAAGGCTCCTCTCCCATAGAGCAACTCTGCACAACCCAAGCAGACCAACTTTGGGACTTTGAATGAACATATTTACATCCACCTTTCTCTTCATGTCGACTTTTCTGGAAACATTCACACGGATGCCATGGTTACTCCTACCACGGTAAGGGAAATTTGACGTTTTCTAATAGGGTCCTAAGAGGGCGGGGAGGGGAGGGGGGGAAGAGGGGTCCTTTAAAGAAGTATAATGGGGAGGGGGGGGGGTCTTGTAAGCAGTAGATCTGTCCCAAATGTTGTTGCCTTTCCCATTGTGCGTCCTCCTTCCCCCACCCCTACTTGCCCTATAGCTTGCTTTAGTCCTGAGGTTCCTCTCTCCTCCTGCTCTGCATGCTGTTGTTCAGGTCTCTGGCAAGAAAACAGCAGAGGAGAAATATGAGGTGCTAAAGGAATCTGATTTAAGAGGCAAAAGCAAAGAGGACTCTTGGTTTTATTTTAAGAGAGAAACCAGCAACTTGAGATATAACAAAAGGGGTTGCAAATCTTGAGCATGGATTGCAAGAACCAGCCTCAGCATACGTAGCATGCTTGCCCTCAGGGAAAGTTAGAGTCCATGACAAGCAAAGTCAAAATTCCCAATTTCTAGACCTCGCCTATGTCAGGTAACAGACATCACTGGAGATTTCTTTTTTTGTGTGTGCCAGACACTGGAAACCCTATTCATGACCTTCGAATCAATCTCCATTCTCCTCAAACCCAAACACTAAATTCTCTGGGAGGAAGTGGAGATCAAAGGACTCCCTGCACATCTGTGTCTAGGTGAAAAAGATACACTCACTTTGTGCTAGGATGGCAGGGAAACTATTCTTACGCTGCAATTTACAGTGTTTGGTAAGTGCCTTCTAGGAATGCAGCATACAACTAATCAACACAGACGCGCATACAGAGAGCAAAATAGAAAGCTGTTTCTCATCTAAACAGCTGAAATGCAGCTTAAAGCGTCAGTTACTGGCGAGTCCTTATGGAGACACCAAACTGCTATTAGCTGAGAGGGGAAAAAATCCTTGAATGGTTTAGATAGTTTTCTGATCAGTTCTTAATCCTTCATTAAAATAAACGGGAAAGCTCTGTGTTGGTCCGATCTCTTGAACTATAAATATGCAGTATCTGGAGAGATGGATATTTTGGATTGAATAGGACTGCTATGCTCGCATTCTCTGGTTCCTATATTGCAAAACTAGTTATTTAGAGATGACTCTCTGTGTGTGAGGGGGGTTGCTTCCCCCTCCCCCCTTTTTAAATAGGCAGGGATGTGTGCTATATGGTCCAGTCAATTGTTTACAACCTTTCAGAGAGCACCCTTTGCTCTTAGGCTCATGTGATTTGTTGCAAGAGGAGTGTAAATGGTATGCAAAGTTTGCCTTTACATTGTGCCTTCAGGAAAATACAAATAGGAGAGCCATTCTCAGGCACAGAAATATGTGATCTGTGCAAGCCTGCAAGTGGAGGAGTGGTGCAAGAAACACTTACAAATAAAACGTAAGAAAAATGAAAATCTAATAACAAAAAAAAAGAAAAACTCACTTTGTGGCAAGGCAGACAAAAGCAGTAGAGAATGGAAGAGAGTTCAGCATGGTTCCAGCTGCTAGTAGTAAAAAGACTGGTCTTAGATACACGTGTCAGTACCAGGAGCTCTGTGTGTGAGCATGGCGGGGGGAGGAAAACTAGACATGATTGCAGGTGGTGGACCCAAAATACGGGGAGAAGAGGACGCACCAGCAGAGCCAGGAGAGCAGTGCTTTATGTAGAAGTGTGCTGTATGTTGAGGTATGCATAGATGTAGGTTTAGGATTTTTATTTTTTTTCCAGGGAAATAGCAACTAAATGGTACATAGAAAGATGGGTATTAGGAATTCAGAGGGAAAGTGTTACATACCCAAAACAAACTGCTATGTATTAAGTGTCATGTATTGGGATAATAAGGGCAGGTGAGCCATACAAAGGTGGTCATCTTAGAAGGGGAACTGCCGCAGGTCAATTGGAAAAAGAGGATCTTTGTGGGTGGAAAAAAGTTTAGGAAGTAACACTTGAGCGGGATGGGAAAAGGGGCAGACTGGAGGCTGGGTGAGGATATGAAAGGAATATACAAGGATGCTATGATCTGCCAGGGGGACGTAGGGTATGGAGTGGGAGTGCATGGAGAAAGGCGAAAGCACAGGGCACAAAGGATGTTTGGAGGAGGAAGAAAAATATGAACTATTGTCTATTTGGAGAAAGGTATGGAAAATAATCAGCTACATGATGCTTGTAGGGGGCGTCTAAAGGAGACACCTTCGATTCTGTCAGGAAATAGATATGAGGATGTATTTGTGAGGAAGGTGTTAAGAGTATGAAAGGTAAGGTTTGCTTAGTGATTGAAACACATGCCAAAGAGGGGAATGCAGAGGAAAAAATGAGCAGGATGGAGATAGGGTGTGTTGACAGCAAAAGGATATAGGGAACCATAAAGGTATATGAGTGGGTAGTTGCTTAAAGAAATTTCAGAGGCGATTGGAAGCCTGCTGGAGTAGCACTATAGGCATATAGCTGCCTGGTTGCAAGGGAGAGGCAGAACTGAGGAAAAAGCCATGTGAAGATGCTGTGCAGAAATGCAAGATAATGGAAATCATGGGGGTAGGGTGAACTGTGACAGGAATATAAAGATGTGGCAGGTCTTGAGAAGCATGAGAATGGGGGAAAATGAGGAATGTAGGAGGCATGAGGATGAAATTAAGAACTGCGTTTTCTGTAAAGATACCTGGGCAAAAGGTGGTTTAGAAGAGACACAGGTCAAGAGAGCACAGGGTGAGTGGAAATTTAGTTTTGTATCGCTTTGTAGGCAAACAGAAACAGTAATGCAAACATGCAGGAGTGGCTTGGCCGGCAGAAACAGAGGATGCCTCCTTACTGGGTAGTTGGGGTAACACAGGGAAAGAACAGGCAATATGTTATTTGGGAAGCAGTTGGGGAACATAATGGAAACTAACAAAAAGTATGAGGGTTGTGGGAGAACACATACACAAACAAAAAATAGTGATTTTCTGTTAAAAGAAATGTAACAAATGTGCCTGTATCTCTGTGGTAGGTACTGGCTAAGTGAAACAGCAAGAGGGAATGGAACAAATGTGCTAGCAGAGAAATGACTAAAGATATAAAGGGGTGGGAGGAAAAGGAATGGGAGGGATAACTACCTGGAGGGCCGTATAAACCACATGGCTGTACTAAGGTTAAAATGTAAAGTGTGAAGTGTACGGGGAGGCAAGTGGAGTTAGGAGCTGTAGGGCATGAAGTGAATGGGAACACTAGTTCATGTTACGAGGAGTGAGAATCTTAGTGCAGGTTGACACAGGATGGTGCGCAGGCAAAGAAAGTACCTGACAGTCTGTGCCTGCTTGTAAGGGCCATGGAAGGGAAGATGAAAGATTGTGTCTGATAAGAGAGATTTGTGCACACAGCATGCTCTAAGTAAATGAGGGAAGTACAGGTAAGGATTATAGACCTGAATGTAGGGCCTGGGAAAAGGAAAACATCTTATGCGGGAGGGAAGAGTGACGAGGAGTGGGAAAAAGTTTATGACAGCTTAAGCCATCTGCAGTTATCTGCCTCTTAGTTTAAGGGAGGGTGTCTAAGTGTGCAAGGGACCATACATGCATGCATAGCAGCATGAGAGCAGGTTGGGAGTTAAGTGCAAGGTGAGAACATGTAGGAGGCACAGGTAAATGCATATAGTCAGGTACAATAGGTGCACGGACGTATGAGATCTTGGTTTTGTGTGCGGTCCAGGGATAGATGTGTTCAGTGGGTGTTGTGCTTACATGACTGGCAGAGTTGTAGAGGGGGGGCGTGTGATAAGAAAGATCCAGCCGATCTGCAGGAAGAAGCTGAAATCAGTGAGGGGCTTATAAGTACTGGCTTGCTGTAAGGGATGTATGTCAGTGTGGAAGTTACAAACATACATCCAGGAAACTGTGCTGGTGTGTAAGATGACTATCAGAGTCCAAATGGAGAATCACACATCCACTGCATTTGTGGCACAACTCTCCACATTAAAATAAGTTATGTAAGACACAACAGAGGTGAGCTTCGCGAGTGCTGAGAAGCAATGTTTGCATTGAGAAAAAGGGTAGGAAAGATGACTAACTGAGAAAATGGTTTGGTGCGTGGGTAGCGATAGGACTGAACATGCGCTAGATGTGCTTGCTTTCTGCATGACGTGCACAGTAGGCAGACCCTTCTTTAGAGATTTTGAAGCTTTTTTCTAAAGAACTAGTGAATAATCCCAGGAAAATCCCAAGACGTCTAACTAAAATATTTACACATGCTTCATTTGGGGGCATATGAATGCACCTTATTTTCACGCCTTAAAACTTCAGTATGCTACTGCTGGCACAAAATGGCAGAGAGATTTGTCTAGGACCAGTTAACAGCTATTGCTTGAACAACCATTGGGCTGAAGTATACATAGGGAGTACAGATGTCAATCAAAGGAAACAAGAAAGTACTAGCTTTCTCTGTGGCTTGAAGCACTACTGGAGTAATGTGCATCTGATCGAAGGTTGAAAATATAGGATACATCTTGGGTGTGAGAGAAAATCATTAAGAATTCCTTTCCCTTCAAAACAATCAAATATATTGACAACATCTGTTCTTCAAATCTGTTCTACAAACATCTTCAAATTGTCCGGCTTGCCTAGGGCTTCGGTGTCTTCTTAAGCACTATCCTACACTGCTAATTTCCATCCGTAGCTGAATAGAAGACTGGGAGTAATCCTACCAGACTTGGACTGGGAGAAGACAGTCCAATCACACCGAAACACTAGGCTTGAACGCTGAAGCTTCTGGGACGAGACCTTACATGGCATCAGTCACCTGAAAGTTCATGGATCCCTTTCTGGTTTGTTTCAGGGGTCAATTTCCGCCAAAAAAATAGGTAGCCTGTAAAATATTTAGCTAATAGGCAGTTAGTGCTTCTGCAGCCATGGGTTGTGTTAGGAACCCGTTGTCCTACTTTATGTACTGGTTTCCTGCTGTGGAGTCCAGTTCAAGCTCTCCAGCTGGATAATTTTCCTGGTGGTTCTTGGAGCTGGTTGTATTCAGCGGAAGGCCCCTTTCTCCTCCTCTGGTGGCTGTGAGCTTCCCACCATGGCAGGTTGTGGGCGGTGGGGACAGTAAAGCTGTTGTCCATGAGGGGGAGATGCATGTTCGCAGCCAGAAGTCACGGCCATTAGGATTTCAGCTGGGCTGAAGACACAGACCTCAGCCTGCTCAGCCCACTGCCACCAGCGCTGCCCAGGGTACTGCCCTGGCCTCCAACCACTCTGCTTCCTGCCTGCCTAACCACTGAGAAAATGAAAAGCAAATGGTGGCATCAACTTGCCAGCTGGCCAGGAAAAGATAAAGGATTTGATGGGTACAATTAGTGCTGGATTGTTGCAGGAAGGGGATCAAAGCATGAGCAACCGAGCTGTGTTTGAGTGCAAAGAACATGGGGTATTTCTGCCCGCCTGGACTCCTTCGTAGCCATGACACAGACAGAGAAATGTGTTTGCAAGGGCTGGAACATCTGGGTATCCCTGCAGATGCTTGTTGGTGTGGGGCCATGTGTGTCTCCTTGTGGTGACAAGGAGCGGACAATGGAAAGAATCAGCGTGTGGGTAGGGATGACAGAGGTGGAAGGCAGCTGTTTCTGTGTGGGAGACAGACATCCCTGTTCGTACATCTGTTGGTGGGGGATGTGGGGATAAGTTGCTTGCTGAGGGGACAGATGGGATGTGCGTGTGAAGAGAGAAGTGGTAAGGGTGGATATGGAGTAGTTTCAAGGTTGTGAAATGCGTGCTAGAGGGAATATACAGAGCTGTGTTCCTGATTGTATCCTGAGCCTTAAGTCCATAGGGGAAGGGGACTCCTCTGCAGAAAGCCTCAAGGAAGACTATTTTTCCCAAAGAATTAAAAAAAAGCCCCACACCCAAACATCCAGTTCAGTTAAGACTCTCCTTCTCTCCTTCGCATGGTACAAGTGTCTTGCTGAGTGAGCAAGCTAAGCAAGGTGGCCCTTTCCTTCAGGGCAGCAAGCATTTGGAAAGATCAGAACAAGACCATATGATTCGTCCTGTCTTATCTTTCTCCACCTCTCTCTCCTTTCCACCTTTTCACATACATCCAAAATTATCTTTCCCAATAGAAATCCAAAATTCCCAATAAAAATCCAAAATACTTTTCCGATTTGGCTTCTAAGTTTGTGTTTGAAATTCCTCTCTGCAGAAATGTGCAATAAAGATATGTGTGAGTGGGGACACCGGAGTGTTGGGGAAGGTTGTGTGTCTGTACATGTTGAAACAAAGTTCATTGGTAGTCATCTGGAGCTCAGAGAAGTAATGTGTTGGTTGCATTTCAATGCACATGGAAAGGATAGCAGGTAATTCCATGTTTCCATTAGGCAGTGCCGGGAAACCAGTGTGTATGACTCATTGCCACTCTGCCTGTACTTTACAGGGAGTCACCGCCTGCCTAGCCATGTAAATATATAGATTCCACAGAACAAGCTCCATTTCTGTTATCTATTACAAGCCTGTACCAGAGGTGATGAAAACATTCTTGAAGGATTGCATCCTACAGGGTAAGATTTGCAGCACTCCTCCAGCATTTTCGGTGCTTCAGCTGCTTGTGTTGCCCATAATGGAGCCACAGCAATAAATGTGCTTCTTCTCAGTTGCTCTTTCACACCTTCCAGCTATAAATTCCTCTATTTTGGGGTTGTCCCTGCCATAGATTTTACATGTTTTATCTTACATTAGCTGAGTTAGCATGTGAGAAAGCGTTAATCTAGTTAAGGCAGAAATATATATTTCAAGGCTATGCCCTACAAAAATTCACCTACATTTGCCAGAAGTCTAAATCAATATCATGAGAGGTAATTGACAGTTAACTGTAGAGTTACAGAAGGAAATACATTGTACTCTACATGAATGTGTAAAGGCTCGTCTACACTCAGAAGTGAAGTTTTGAGTGTGAAATTTAAATCCAACAGCTGCTTCTGAATAGCTCTGTGGTTAGGCAAGTTCTAAGATAGCATCCTCTCCTGTGGCTTCTGCCTCAGCCAGGAGGTGGACAAGCACACTTGCAAGACAAAAGCAGCTCTTGTCCCCTTGAGAGGTGGGATTTGGACAGTATTTGGTTTCTGCTCCAAGCCAAGATCAGATGTTATGGCTTTTAGCTATCAAATACAGACCTCATAAATCTGGTGGAGACATTTAACCAGTTTTCCCAGTATGCTGTAGTTGAGGTAAACTTGTAGAACTGCTAGATGCTGAGATCTACAGTGAGCTTGGTTTCAGAAATACTAAATGATAATGATAAAACTAATGCCTTAGGGGAATAAAAAAGATAATGTATAGTCAGCTGAGTCTAAAAAATGTTCATTAAATGCAAAGGCTACAGCAGAAATATTTAAGAAATGCTTTGGAAGAATGTGGAAACATGTCTGTGTGTGTCTTCTTTCTACTATTCCCCACACTTTCCTACCCGCGTAGGTATGCACAAAACCAAACTGCAAGGTAGCAGCAAAAATAAAATCCAGTGACATCATCTTAGAAAAAGAGAAATTTTGCCCTGCTCTGGATTAGTTAACAAAACCATGGTCATTAAGAGGGACATGTCATTTCATATGCTGGGGGTCTTTCCTGTATTTGTACATTCAAAGTTTGAAAAGATTTATTCAGTTCATTGTTTTCAACTCCTGTGATAAGTACAAAATATTTCCTCCACTCATTTCTCAAACAATTTGTACAGTCTTGTTTTACATGACCGACTTTCCAAACAGATGATGCAGATAACTCCATAACATAAAAAAAAAAAAAACCTTCCTGAAAGGATAAGTTTTATTTTTATTGATATTTGCATGTTCTCCCATTAGATCCCCCAACATCTTGAGCAACTTTCCTTCCTTGTTTACTGTTTACTAAATATATTCCTCAAATACTTGACATGAACTGTCCTTTGCTTAATTCCATTCTTTGTCTTACAGAGTGTGTATGATTTATAGTTCATTAAGCTTTTTTTCTTTTTTTTTTAATTATGCTTTTTTCAGTTTTCTGTCTTCCCTCGATTTCATTCACATCTTTGTGGCACTAGAACATCCAGGAATAAAGGTGATGTTCCAGAAACAGGAGACCTCTTTCATCTCTTTGTCTGCCTTCTGCA
>VZSC01013461.1:70735-113765 GCA_013398225.1 Steatornis caripensis | reverse complement strand
TCTGCCTTCTGCAATTATACTGACATTTTGCACTCTAGTTCTCTCTTCTCTTTCTCTCTTCTGCTATAAAAGAACTTCTGTGTAATAAATCCAGCACTAATTTATTGTTTAAATCATGGCTAGCTAATTTTCAATATTATACCTTTCAAATTTCCTCTCTGACATTTAAAATAAGTGCTTTGAATTTATTTTCCCTAGACCTATTACCTTAGGCTTTTCCTCTCTGAGTCTTCTGTTTTCTGCCCATTTTTCTAACCACTCTCCGTCCTTCTATGTAACCATCTTTTTCCTATCCTTTCCATCATTTCTATCCATTTGCATCCCATTCCTTCTCTACTGTTCTGTTTCTCCACGGCTTACCCCTTTATGCTTTCAGACTGCTCAATGACACCGAAAAGAGTGGTAGGTCACCAGACACTACCCCAGACTCAACAGTCATCATTTACCAGCATCCTGTTTTGTGGCTTCCAACCATTTTTAAGGCCACATTTGTTTTGCAGAGTAGATGGAAGACAAATATAAGCTGAACATACATGTGCATGGGGATGATGCATGCATGAGTGTGTGTGCTAATGAAAGAGGAGGGGTCACTACATGATGGCGCTGTGAGAACACTGCATCTTATTTCTTTGTCCTTCTCCTTCTGGCCTTCCTAGCACTGTCCTTATCCTCCTTTTGGGCCATGTAAGACTGCCACATAATTGCCTTTGTTGCATAGACCAACTCATTGCTCCTCTTGGAATTTTTCTACAAACTTGTGCCTGCTTTCCTGTCAGGCAGTCAAACATCTTGTCATCACACCGATGTGCTGAGTAACTCCTTCCTCACTTCAGCTTTGCCACTCACACAAGCAGTATCTGTTCACAGGCCAGGCTCTCTCATGATGCTCCCACCTCATCCTTTCTGACCACCATGGATCCAAGCTACTTGCCCTCTACTTTCAGTTCTCTTCTGATTTCTTTTGTAACACAGGGAAAACAGCTGACTTAGACTGGAAGAAGTGACATCCCTCAAAATTTTGGACAAGATAGATAGATAAACATAATTTTCAAAAAAAGTAAGGAAAATGTATTTTCATCTGATGAGCAATGCATGTTACTAAAACATCTCCTGTTCACAGGGGCTACCTACCAGCTTCTTCAGACATACACGAAGTTGAAAGCAGCTGTAGTTAAAAACTCATTAGCATTGGTACCAATGAGGGCTATCAAATTTTTGAATCTGATGACCCTACGGCCCAGAAAGCAGGATTTTCAAAAACAGAGTTGATGATACTTCTTTTCAGAAGTGAATGGAAGTTCTAGCATCAATGGTTATAGAAGTAGAATTAATCCAATACCATGAGGAACTGAAAGTCCTACAAACTAGGACTGTTCTAACATTCTAGGCCTTGTAAATAAGGATATGAATACTTATACTTTACAAGTCTGTATGTTAAAGAAGAGTCACCCTTTCTGCTTGTGTGTGTGTGGTGGGTACCACCATCTGCCAAACACATCCCTCAGTTCTTCTATGTGGCACCTTCACATAAAGCAGCCTAAATGAGGCAGGCTTTGCATGCCAGTGCTTGACACCATATCCTGGCCCTGCTTTATTTATTAGTATAGATGCCACCTGAAAATCAGTCCTGGAGAGACGGTGTACTGGTGGTATAGAGTGGCTGGTACAGTCTAGCGGCTTCTGTTAGCAGGCGTGCAACAGAAAATTTTACACAGTAAAACTCACTCTGAGAGAGATGGCAAATATCTCAACATACTGGAACACCTCTAGGAAGTATTGTCTTAATATATCTTTCCCCCTGAATGGGGTCTGTATGTACTTAGAAAAAATGTTGAATCAATTTATTAAGCAGTCTGGACAGAGACTTTATTTTTCTGCTGCGAGGTTGCATTTTCTATATTCAAACTGTCTTTGTAAGTTTGAAACATGAATGATGTTTAGCTTTTGTGTTGAAAGAGTAACAATTACAGGCTCTGAGAAAAGCAAAACAATCTGAATACTCCTGCAAGATGAGTTTGGTGTTCAGGTTTTTTTAACAAAACAGAAAAGACCCAAACATCTCATGAAGTTAAATCTTGCCCTGGGAAGCTAAAGCTACTTTTCACATCTGCTAGGACAGGGAGTGGTCTCCTTTGGAAGAGTTTGTATTTTGGGGAAACAAATATCTTTTTAGTGAAATATTTTGGATTTTCTCATTTTTTTCTGTATTTTCTCTACTAGAAATCTTCCTAGTCATTTTTCTTTTTTTCTGGTAGTTTGTTCTCATTTGCCTCATTCCTCTGAAATAAAAGCTGATGACTTTTCAGTGCTTGCTGTCCCTTGAATAATGATTAAGCAAATCTGATAGGTTTAGTTGTTCTTTAGTGAGTTAGATTTGTTTACCTTAATCTTTCTCTGTGTCTCTGGTTCAGATTGTGCCTTCACTGACTCAGCCTCTGATGACAGGTTTGACACCAGCACCTCCACTCAACTCAATGCATTTATTTCTGATTTACACAGAAGCAGGAGTCCCCAGCTGAGCAAATGTGGAAATACGCCTTTTGCAGACCAAATTCTGATCTCAGTTGCACCCAGACAGTCCTACTAAAATTAGTGAAACTGTAACCAAACCTTAAATTTGAGTCTTGGTGTTTGTTTTTTTGAAAAACCATGGATCAACATCCAAAGCTTTTTGGTATGTTGAATCATAGAAATCAGAGAGGGGAAAAGAATATGCCTTTATTAGATGACTGGCATACCTGGTTGGAAAAGCAGCAAATCCATTTCTTTGATGGAATTTGCCAGTTCCTCAGAAACAAACCATTCCCCTGTGTGTTCTATTAAATCTCAACTAGAGTCCCCTTGGACACCTAAGTTTAGAAACCTAGCAGGTTTCCCCCTTGCTCAAAACCCCGTCTCCTTGTTGACCCATCTGTTGGCTGCTGGAGACACCAGCCATCCATAGATGAGGAAACTGGTACTTGCAGCTACCAGGACAAAGCCAGTGAAGCCAGTTTACCTGGGGCAACCCAGGGCATCATACTGTGACCTCATGGAGGACTCTGAAAGCTTCTGGGCTTGGGAGGTCAAATGGAATTCCTCAGAACTGGAGAAATAAACCAGCAAAATTTATCTCCTAGCACAGCCTAATATCTCCTAATATGGTCTGTGGTCCTAAGATCCAGACCAGTCAGATAGCATATTCTTCAAAGATCTGTCATGTCTAATTTTAAATTCATCAAGTGACTGGGCTTCCATCACTCCACCTAAAATCTTCATACCATCCCCCATCCAACTTGAGTGCCACTCACTACTACAGCATTGAGCGCTTTTCCATGTAAAAGTTAACAACAACACAGTCCTGGGTGGCAGTAGGACGGCTGGCAAGAGATGGTTTTAGAGTAGAGATTTGGTTCAATTTTATTTCTTCATTAGTTAACTTTTAGTCATTTTTTATGAAGGTATTCTTTGAGGAAGAAGTGAAAATATAGGGTAACTTTGTTGAAAATAACAGAAATAGTTTAATAATCAATCTGGTTTTGGAGAACAGCTCTTTTTCAAGAGAAAGGCTTAGCAGCACGTCCCAAAGATAACTAGGGTATGCCTATAGTCTGGCAGCAACCTGGACAGAGATCCAGAAGTAACTTTATACAAATTGGCATGCCTACACAATACAGCACCTTGCTCAAGGAGAGTCTCCTGATCCTCCAGTCATTTAGCAAAACTGCACCAGAATAACTAGCCTTGTTTCTACTGAATGGCATTGCAAAGCTCTCCAGAAACAAATTGCCCAAAGACACTCTGTAGATTTGTGTTGAGACATCCCCAAGTGTAAAGAGGCTCAGGTGGAGCAGAAGAGACAGAACTTTACAAGACAGTACCCTGTAGTGCCTGCAGCGTGAGCAGAGGCTGTGCCATACGGAAGACAGCCACTTGCTCTGCCACATCCCTGCAAACACACTAAGGCTCCCTCTCAGGTATTCAAACTGGTCGGTGGGGCACGTGAACTAAGCTACAGCCTTTTTCCAGTTCCCTCAGGGAAACATCCTCTTTTAGGATGACTGGAGTGAGAAATCTTTGTGGTCTTCTAAGGGAACTGTGCCAAATCATTGGCAAGAGAAAGGTACAGACAGTTCCTTACTATTTAACATACTCAAATGTGTGCACACAGGGGTACCAGAACCTTCCTTCCGTCAGGTCCACAAATTTGGTTATTTTGATTTTTGTTCATAAATATCCCTAAAGACTTGTTTAATTACTTTCTGAATTTTCTCTAGTTTAGCTGATATTTTTTAGTAACACATGGAAAGTTATAGACTACAAAGTAGCATCCAAAATGATTTCCTGGTTACCTGGCAAATTTCCGTTGACGGATTTCACTTTGGTTTTTTCTGCCTTTTCCCATCCATCAGCTTCTATCATCCTCCTGGTGAATTTTCTTGAATAGCCAGTTGCTAGCTCTGGAGATAACTAGCTTAACAGAGGCCTAATTCTGACCCCACTTACATGCAAGAAGCCTAATGGACCCCTGGGGAATACGTTCATCTTGAGGCAGTGAAAATTTAGACCAGAGTCAAGACCTGAGAATGCAACAGAGAAACTATTGCAAATAACTAGGGAAATGAGTGTGGTTGTTTCTGCACAAAAAGTTTTCATAATGTAGAAACAGTTTTCCAAATCTGAACTAGCAAAATTTCATCTGAAATTCCGCTCTCACCTGTCTACTGCTAGATGGCATCAAATGTTATCTAATCACACTTGTTTGCTTCCTTGCTTGTTTTGTTTTGTTTACTTTTTTTGCAAGTATGTGCTGATGTCATGAATCCAGCTCTTTCAATTTTTCCATCCGTGAATTTCATCCAGATGAATTATCTCAGGCAAAACCTGAATAATTAAACCCAGCATTTTACCTTTGATCTGAGGCAAATAATCGTAGGTGCCATCACCAGCCTTCCACAGGAACGTGGTCCCGAATAAAGGACTTGAAAAGAATCTCAAAGATCCTTCTAAAAGCCATGACATGTTTTAACGATTTCATTTTTTCCTTCCTTTTTCTTACTGAAAAGTAACAGATGGGAACAGAAGTAAACTCTGCCATCTGGAAAGACTGAAAGATTAGTATGAAAAGGGCCAGGTGTCAAGTTTGTTCAGCACTAGCCCATCTTCGCCAATTATCAACATCAAAACCTAGTCTCAACAAGGGCTAAATTACACTAAAGATAAATTATTTTGGAGAGCCATTTTTCTCAGTACCTTTTTGTCATCTAATTGTTCAACTCTCTTGAAAACTACAGAGTTATGCACAGAAACACAAAAGAAATTCATTTGAAGTTTTATGTCTTGTATCACAGGAAATTCTCTGTCTTGGTCTTTTCTACACTACATTTAACACTGCAGTCTGGATTCCAGTTAAAGTCTATTAGCTGTGTCATAATCTTTTAATATTATGCTAATTAGACTTTTTTAATGTGTAATTTGGACCTTGTTCTTATAACAATTTGAAATGGAAATATAGCACCTGTATGTATTCTTTGAGTGGGAAATCAGAAGCCCCAAATCCATTATAGCTCTGTTCAGTCTCCCATTGGTGTCTGATCCATTGACATTTCTGCTTTAGATGCTGGAAATTACATGTGTATATATAATACATATATAGATCTAATACATATATATGTGGACATATACACGTTATATATGTATATATGTGCATATCTATGTGCACTGACCATATGTAGAACAAGACTGAAGATGTCC
Organism: Steatornis caripensis; assembly: GCA_013398225.1. Taxonomy (NCBI): domain Eukaryota; kingdom Metazoa; phylum Chordata; class Aves; order Caprimulgiformes; family Steatornithidae; genus Steatornis; species Steatornis caripensis. The sequence goes on along the minus strand of VZSC01013461.1, from coordinate 108,032 downwards.
TGTTCCTTGTGTGAGTAGATTTTCTATTTGTTTTTTTTACATTACAATTATGAGAATTCACAATGCCTTTGGTTTTACTCTTATGATTACACAAGCAGGTATTCTTGCTTTAAACTTTCCACTGGAGGACATTCGAGCAAATAATCTACTTTCTCCATACTAATAAGACTAGTAATGCAGACCCTTAAAAATATTTTTTCCCTCAGAATACACAAATAAACAACCTGTTTCAACCTTGGGCATTGGACATAAGTTCTGGGAAATCACCATCACTGGTGCTGTGAACTGCACTTTTTAAAGCTTTTTTTGTGTTTTGATCTTCCTACACTCCTTTGACATATTGCATCTCTGTCTCACATTTTCCACTTGTGTGTTTCTACTCTTAAAAAAATTAATACAGTATCTCTTAACTTAAATTTAGGGCCAACCTTGGAATAAAACACCATCACATAACACCGTAACATCCCTTGATGCTTTCTCATAATTTCAAGGTTCACTTTAACTTGTGCACAAAATCAAAACGTGTAAGTCAGAAAGTTGGATTCAAGGTAAAGATCCAGATGATATATTTAAAAAACAATTCAACAGTTCCAACCAATTCTACTCCTTCTCTTCAACCATGCAGAATGCATATACGCTGGGGTTTTTGTTAAATAACCTCAGTTCTGTTTTGCCATGTTTTGCAGAACAACTTTGCTTCCTATTTGCAAAACAATTCTTTCCAAAATCTGGATATGCATAAGCTGGTACTTTATTCCATGCATAATGCAAACCTTTATCCTTCTTTTACAAGTTGGCTCTGATTGTCTTTTTTCAATTTCTGTTTGCACTCCTCGATTTTCTCCTATGTCTGCATGTTCCTATGGGCTTGTGGTTTGGTAAGCCAGTCAGCTGTGGCCTTCTCTTGCTTTCCCTCTAAAGCATGCAATTTGTTTTGTTTCTGCTGTGCAGCCTGGCATTTTTTCATAGCTTTTTTTTCCCCTAAATATATATCAGGAGTTGTAACCTTTTTTCTCAATTTGACATCTTTGTGTCCCATCACCATCTGAACAGACAGGGCCCACAAACTCCCCTGAAATTGCTTGTTTGATTGAAAAAGTTTCAAATATGTTGTTGAAAAAAGTTTTGCCCCTGTTTTTTTTTCTTTATATGATGCTGATACTTCTAAAAATTTCCTTCATTCTTTATTACAGTCTGGTAACTGCCTTGATCTTCCTTTCTTAATGCCATGGCAAATCTAGGGCCTCTAGACACAAAGACATAAAAGATGGAATTATTGTTGCTCATGTTCCTTTTCAATAGTGTTCCTTATCTTTCTGAGGAGACAAATTCTTGTTTGAATCTCTTCTGCTTGTCTTCAGGAAAGATTAAGCTATTTGGGTACCTTTGGCATTTTCTCACTCATCATCTTCTTTCTGCTCTTGACATTCGACATACATGCTTCCTTTTCTCATTTTTCCTCCTGCTACAACGCACTGTGCCTTCATGGCAGTTAGGCAGAATTCAGACAGAAAAAGGAATAAAGGGAAAAGGTACTTCTGCATCCCTCTCTCAGAAAGCCAGAAATTGAAACTAATTTTAATGGTTAAAATTGTTGTTTGAAAGTGTTTAGAGGCACATAAAAAGGATAGCTGTATGAGACCTCCAAACTACATCTCCAGTAGTGTGCCATATAAGCCTATAGTCATGATTCACCAGAACAGTTTGAGCTGAGAGATGATAATAAACCAGTTGTTGGAGATGTTATCCTTCAGGGGGCTCTGCCCAGAAGGAAGAACCGTGTCAGTGAATAAAATTGCTGCAATAGAATATTGTACATGGAGAATTGCTGTGTAATATGTTATTGAGTTTAGGGAAATAAAATGTGTTGAGTTTGTTAAGAAGATATAAAGAAAATATCTCATTTGATGCAAATCACATGGAGTTACTGTCAGCATTTAAAGTTTAATGGTTAAAATGAGAAAATTGACAAATCATGAATATCTGATGGACAACATAAATTGTCGAGAAATCATGTTTTACATGAGCATAATGATAAATTTTCAGCCAGTTCTATTTCTAATATTGCTAATTGCACCTGGCTACCAAGCTTTAACCCTTAATGCATAGTTTTTAGTCTGCATTAATCCACAATTTGGCTTGAGGGAAACAGGTAAAACCAGACCACATCATTGCCAAGCAGCATGGTTGTATTGCTGCAATAGTATCTTGGAGAGAAAATGAACTTCTCAAAGTCAGACTCAAACTCATCTCCTATGAATGTCACCTGTTCATTTTCTTCAGTGATAGGTGCCAGAAAATAGAGGGGATGGAAAATTGCCCTCTGTCCTTGCTCTTGCATTGAAGAGTGCTGTAGATGGTACTGACATCAGCTGTATCATCACTGTGTTATCTCACCATATTTAGAACACGTGGAGACAGTCTGGTGATGAAAACAGCAATGACTGGTCTAAATTAGTGTTTCACTCGTTGGCACTGCTAGAATCACTTCCCCTCTCCCCTACATTAGGGCTCTGTGCTGCTTTTCAAGAAAATCAACTTCTTTCTGAGAGATTTAACTGTCTCTGGAATCACTGATGCCATGTCAGAATAAAGTGAAAAAACAAAGCCAAAGCAAATGTCTGCCAATTTTGACCCTTAAAAGTTACTTTCAGTTAAAATCAAAGCAACTAACAGTANTTGATTGCACTTATCTAGAAGAGTGAGTTTCAGACAGAAGGAAGAAGGGAAATGCATTGAATACATTCCTTTTTCAGAGATACTCCTTCATTTCTCCATACCTTAATGTTCTGCATTGATCCAGTGATATCTGGGGCATATGTGGTTGTGCCAGCAGTATCCAAATTTGTGCAAGGGGAAGGGTGTGAACATTGCCATGAGGTTAATGGTTCACATCAACAGTACACTGGTGGAATATCACAATTTGTATCACAAATCCTAAAAGCACAGTTCTAAGACTGAATGCGAAGAATGCCTCTTCCACGATTCCTCTCCAACTGAATGAGTGTTCCAAATTATTCTTTCTTTAATTCATTTATAGCATGCTTTATTTCTTGGCAGAATCGAATTTTAAAGAGAGTACCTCCTGCACTTATAAGGGTGATTGCAATAATGTTTTTTCATCAGATGCAGTTCCTCCTGGTACTTGCGTGTATCTTTTCTTCTCAGCCATTTTCGCATTTCATTTATGTCCCTATTTTCATATTTCAACTAAGAATACAAGCAGGTGAAAGATTTTATTTATGCAGACACTTCCTCATCTAGAAGGGAAAAAGGCTTGCTTCGTTTTAGACTCATTATCCCACTACAACATATATCAGAGAAGTGAGATTTTGCAATCAAGAAAGCAAGCTGCAAAAATTAGACTATGTCTCACTGATAAAAACAAAGAAACACCATTTGCAAAATTATTTTAACCAATTATAGGTAAAGACACCTCTTAGGAGCACAGGCTTGATACTTCCAGCTGTCCTGAATTAAATTATATTTATATGTATATTCTAAATACCTGACCTTGATGTTATTCAACAGCTTTCAAAACAGAAGACGTGTAGAACTTAATCAGATGATGATTTACCTGTTTTGTTTACTTGCCTTCCCATTTCATGAAAGGCTTTTAGTAACTCTGACCCTTGCTATGTTCCCTCCTAGATGTTATCGTTCATACAAATTTAGTAAAATGTTTATGTCTTTACTACAGAATTAGAATAATATATCCACAACCAAAATTGTGTCAACTACTCTTCAAAATTGTTCATGGCGATATCTAATTCCCATAGAATCAAAGTTTGTTTTTATGCAAAAGAAAAAAAAATAATGAAGAGACGATACTTTATTGTAAAGCCTAAAGTGTGAGTTTAAAACAAGCTATGAATTTACCAGCATGTCCATGTGCATATAATATGATTCTTGTATAAGAGTGTCTGGTTTTGAGTTTAACATAAATTATTTCCCAAGTAACAAGGACTAAATCAAAACAAGTTGCTTGTTGGCAGTTACATAAATAAAGCCTGGTTTCTTATGAACTTCTGTCCTATGCTTGTACTCCTTCCCCCAGCTTCACTCGCTTTCATTCTGCAATATTTCAGCTTCCTCCTACTCTCTACTGCTCTCACCTCCCTGTCCTGTAAGCACCTACACAGTGTTTTATCTCTTTTCCATGTTCTCTGACTGCTAGCTTGGCAGGAGTCAGCATGTGCTTTAGCTATTTGAGAGTGCTGCCTATGCTAATGCACAGCCGAAAAGCTACTGAGCTTGCACCACTTTGCGCTTTATGAGACCGTCACTAACCTGAATGTCTTCTTACACCAATTATGACAAAACTTGTAGTAACTTAGTGTTTTTGAGAATTCTGCACCTGTAGTAGATTTGGTTAAAAATAGAAATTACTGGGAGGGATTAGCAGAAAATGTGATGACGTAAAATTTTTTCCTTAATAAAAGAGGCTACAAAGGCACAGTGGGAGTGCACAGGCAGAGTTGCAGGGTAAAGCAATACCTGTATTGCTAAAGAATATTTCTCTTCTACTAAATATTTTTATATTTATTTTGTGATCAAACATAATTTTTAACAATTTTTTAGGAGTAACCGGGGGTCAGTCCAGACTGTCTCTGTGCTGGGAAATCCTGGAAAAGCTGTCACCTCTCAATTATTTTTTGTTTTTTGATGGTTACTTGCCTCAAAATAATTCAAAGATGGCTTTAGCCTCTAGTCCATAAACAAGGTCCATCTGTTCTCCTGTTTCATTTTATTTATTTTACAACACGGTATTGGAAGCACTCATTCACAGTCTAGACCAAGAGCTTCAGTACTGACAGTCCAGTTGGTACAGTTGTCTTATTTAGTGCTTCTGTAAACCCTCTGCTACAGGTCTCAATAGCCATTTCTTCGTCCTGTCCCCACCTTAAATACGTTATCACAGAGGTGAATCGTTGTCTCTAAATGCCCGGCCTCAGCCCGAGGAGGGGCTGACTTGGAGCGCAGGGAGCTTCGAGCAGCTTCTGACAGGGGCCACTGGCCCGTGTAGCCCCTTTCCCTGCTACCAAACTACCACCACACAGACCCAATACAGTACTACCTGAGAGGCAGCACATTGTATCATATTATGGTGTTAGATCTTGTCACAGGACTTTATCTGCCAAACACCAGCAAAGTATCCCATATAACCGGGTGAGAGTTTTCAAGTCATGGGCTGAAGATTCCAGTTGATAGACAGTTAGTATTCACCACAGAAGAAGCCCTAGACTCTTTAAAAAGAATTGGATCAGCTTGTTCATATGTTTTTAAATCCCTAAATTCTACTAGTATCAATTCAGTGGGATACGTATTTTCATGTTGAACTCTTGCATTACAAACACATCACAGGCAAAGTTTGGCCAATGTCATATCCACACGAATGCATTCACATTCAAACCAGTTTGAATGAATGCTTTAAGGAAGATTTCATGAGCTGTAATTGGTAATGCATTACTAGAACCTAGGTACGCATGTTTTAATACTCTTCCACTGAGTCTTATTAGTAACGCATTGCTAATACCTAGCACAGACTTCTGTCATTCATTCATTCATTCACTCATTTATTCATTCATTCATTCATTCATTCATTCATTCATGTTTCTTTTATTCTTTGGGGCTGGTTAATTTCTTTTCTTTATATTTTTCCATTAACTTCTTAAATACTCAGCTCTTGGGGCATAAGCTGATCCACTCAGACGAACAGAAAAATGTTGAGTGATTTCTGTTGGAACAGACTTCATCTTTCATGTATCAGTTGCAAGGCTCTCTTTGGCCTCCATCTCTAAAAGTCCACGAAAATAATTTTTGTGGACTCATTGATAATGACCCTTCTTGCCTTTTAGATACAAAAATGCTATATATATTTACTTGTGTAGTTTCAGGTTATAAGTGATGCATCTACTTAAAAAAAATTAAGAATTTAATTAACAAGTACAGTCTGAGAGAATAGAAACATTTTTTCTTGAACAGAAAAAGAAATTGCCTACCAAAATCATTTTGCCAGTGTTCAGCACCCCTTTTTGTTTTGATTTCTATAACCATTCTGCAGGTTCACTCACTTTTAAAGGAATTTTGGACTTTGAGCTCACAGTGGTTATTGTAAATTTGTAAAAATGAATACCTACAGGGAGACTCCTTCAAAGTGGAGTGTTTGTTCAAGAGGATGGGACAAACCCATTCCATACATGTGCATCTATCAGCACAGTCTGACACATAAGCAGTACATAGACAGGCAAAGCAAGGGATAGGACGAGCAAGGCCATCACTTCAGAAAGGCACCAAAAGGGACACGTGTGAGAGCTTTTGTCCTTCTCCAAAAAGAAGGCCTGCAGATCTCTGGAGATGCAGGAGTCTTTGTTGGCAGCATCTGGAAGGCACACAAAGAAGAGGAAAGGAAGGGCAAAGGGTTGCCAAAACAGGCTCCAAAGTGTCTTGCTGTGACTCTGACCAAGTATTTACAACAAACCGCCCAGGAATGAGTTCCAGCTCAAAAAAAGCAGTCACTTAGTGGAGGTTGACATGCCTGCCTGAATAACAAATACACTGGGGTGGGGGCAGATGTGTCGCAATCCACATAAAACCAGTTCTCAAAGGCTGAAGCTCATCCCTTATAGAAAGCCAGTGATGGGCACTTCCACCACATTGATTGCACTTATCTAGAAGAGTGAGTTTCAGACAGAAGGAAGAAGGGAAATGCATTGAATACATTCCTTTTTCAGAGATACTCCTTCATTTCTCCATACCTTAATGTTCTGCATTGATCCAGTGATATCTGGGGCATATGTGGTTGTGCCAGCAGTATCCAAATTTGTGCAAATACCCATGAAACATAACTTGTTATGCATAGTTTGGCAGTTTGATGTAGGTAGTCTGCCAAAATGACACAGGAGCCTTATCAGAAGGAGACAGGAAATTCTCAAGCAAATTTGGGAGTTGACTTTTGAGTTAGGAGTGTTGACAGGCACAGATCCCTCTCTCTGGCAATTATAAATTCTTCACCTTACAGCTGCAGAGCAAAACCAAGTGTCTTCAAATTTTGGCTGGCCAGGAGGTGTGTTCAAGACTTGGTTCTCCAAAGCCATTCTAGTTCTGGTTCTGGTTCTGACTTTTGTCCAAAAGTGCAAGGGTCCCATTCCCATGCTCCAGAAATCTCAGAGCAGCATCTGTTGCTCATGAAAGATTTCCACCCAACATAGTAGAAATTTCAAAGCATATCTGACAAGATTGTAACATTATCAAATCAGAATATAAATTCAACACTAGACAACATTTAACCCAGATCCAAAACACTACCTAGGAAGTATTAGAGGCGCCGCAGAAAGTCAGTAGGCTGTTTTTCCTCTCAGGTGTCTGTGGGCTTTTTTTTTTTTCTTTTTCTCATCCACGCGTTACTTGGCTCTGCCAGATGACTAAGTAGCTGTTATGAACTCTAGTTGTGAGGATACTCATGTCTTTGTATTAGTATCTTATACGGTTGCTTCAGCACCAGACAATACATTCAGATGCTGGTAAGAGTATGCTCGGACACAAGGTGAATGACAGGGTTTTTTTGAAGTGGAAAAGTTACTCAATTTTCTGCTAAATTATTCTATCCCTATCAACAATTTGTTATTTCCAGAGACTTGGCTCATAAATATTGGATGTCTGCCTAGCTCGGAAATTGCATTTCCATTTTCAACACCTGCTATGTGCTAGACTTCTATGAGAGGGCTAGCTAGGAAGGGATACTTACAGTTGGCACTGTTACCCATGACTATTGTTAAAAAGTGGTTAATGCTCATCCCAGTTTTCCCTTTCCTGCAAGCTGACTTCAGTTTGCTATTAATTTTGAAGTATGTTTGGGATTCTTACCTGACTTCTGTTGTTCTTATGATGTAACCACGTAACCATATCTCATGCAGACATAAAAGATTCTACACTCTTCCTTATAAACACAGCTATGATTTTCTTGGTCGATATCTCCCTTCACATCCAGTCTTCCACAGTGTGTTTTTTAGTGGCTGTTTAGCAAGATGCAAGCATTTGCATTTCATGGAGCTGTATCTATAGAGGCTGTAGAGAATTTAGCAGATCTACTGAGGTGTTATGTAAACAGAGGACATTTTTGATAATTGTAAGTATACATGGTTACACGCAATTATTCATGGAAGCTCTGAAACCATTGTTATGTATTTTGTTTATCAGATCTCAATAACTATTTTAATAAGACAGGCAGATTCAGGGTCAAATCTATTCTCTGTCAGGCTGGCAAACCTGGATTTCTGCCCATATGCAGCATGGGTACAGAATCAGTATGATATCTTGGGCTTTTCTTAGACTATGATTCATAAATATGTAAAAGCTCATCTATTTTGCCCCAGCGTTGCCAGAGCATGCTGAAGTACAATGTCCCCTGAGTGCTGTACACTATGGACATATCCCTCCCTGCCTCCTACTTACCTTTACCATAAGACTGAGACTTGCAACGACAACATGAGGGCATTTCTTCACAGTCTCAGTAGCCTTGTCTTGATAAACAGATGCACGCAGGCATGTATTATATCATTAATATAGCAGATCAGTGCATACCTTACAGCCTAATGCATCCTAAGATGCTGGCTTCATTTCCTATAGTTTAGATAATCCAGCAAACTTAAACTGGTTGTTTTGGTTCTTAGGTTTGTTTAGAATCTGTTATCTTTTGCTTTTCAGTGAGTTTACAAAGACAATTAATTCAGAAATAGACATTTATGTATAACTTGGAATAACATATCACAGCATGTCTGTGCAAGTTATTTCGTCTATTAATCATAAATTTGCAAACACATTCTCATACAGGAGACACACTCCTCTCTCCTCTTGCAGCAGCCCTAGAGTTCTCAAAAAGATTCAGTCAAGAAAATCACACAGACTCATAAATGGACATTATCTTGCTCACAGACTCTTCCCTGTAAATAAAAATCTGTTTGTCTATCCTGTTCTCTGTGCCCTCCAGTGATGAAAACTACATGTTTTCTAAGCAAACTTTTGCTGTGCTATAGCACCCATAGCTGTTAGAGGACATCCTGTGCCTGCCTGATCCTTCAGCCAAGCAGTACTGACCTTACTTCACTGTCACGTAAGAGGGTCAAAAATATGTTCTGGCAATTTGAGCTCATCATTAGTGGGGGAAACATACATGGCAAGATCTGGAAAACATGAGCTATGACTTCTCTCATGTAAAATACCTTGTCAATGTCATATACATATGCCATCAAACCATAAAGCAAGAAGATTAGATACAGGTTGCTCATTGCAATGTCACTGGGGTTCCTTTTGATAGACAGGTAGGGACAAATTCACTTTTCTGAATCTCTCAAGAGCCATTTGAGGTGCCTGAAACATCCATGCAAAGCTTATCTGAGTTCATAAAAGATTCACACCCTTCTAGAGCAGTATGCCTTATTGGAGACTATGCAGAATTCCTTTGCTCATGTCAAATGGAAATAGACAGCTGTAGATGAGCACCTGAGTAAAGCCCTTAGCTCACTGCGACAGTTACAAGGCAAATGGTCTTTACTAAACTGTTTCCTGTGTTAAGAGGCTTCTGGAAATGTCTACACTGATTATCATGTTTTCTTGGCTCATATCTTATTTTTTTTTCTCATGAAACAGACACTTAGAAACACAGGTATAAGTACAGGTCTTAGTCTGCAGTCACGTTATAATAGTAACAGAATTTGGTTGGAAAGATAACAAGTTTGATGGACGGGTCATTAATATATTTTTCTGCATCTTATGATCTCTTATTCTCAATTGCAATGTTCAGCTGCATCCTCAGGTATGCACTTCATGTTCTACTCCATTTCTTAATGCTTTGGTAATTTTAGTACCAACAGCACTGTGAAAAGCCTCACCTGCCAATTCTCACAGTTGCATCATGTAGGCAAGGCTCCTCATGCATCTGGAATAACTGTGGAAAATAGAGACACGGGGTTAAAATGACTGATGAGCACAGTGGCAGGAGATCCCTGTACTTAATGGATTTGTTGCTACAGCCTTCAAGTATGGGTTCAGCTTTCAGCTGGTGGTAGAACAAAGATGAAAATGCAATTTCCTGCCTCCAAGTCTGAGTGGAATACACCTGGGAAAGAACAGGACTAGGGAACACAATTGTCTGGAGTCCTTGGAATGGAGGATGGGTGGCATATAAGTTTTGCTGTGGCACTTTCCATAGGAGCACATTTGTCTGCTGTGTTCATTCCTACGGACTATGTTAAAGGTTATCACTGTTCTAGCTTTTATACTAGTTTCAAACATTTACGCATTAATCAGCAGAGATATGGCACTGAACTTTTCCTTGGAACTTTTGCATATTTACTGTCTTGCATGACATATGTCATGCATATATCATATATCATTACTGGATGTTGATAAGAACAAACTAGAAGGAAATATTTAACAGATGCAAACAGGCACTATACTTAGCATATGATTTATAATTTTAAAATGGAGTCCAAATGCTAGTGGTGGGAGACTTGTAAACTGCATATGCAGTATTATGTTCTGCATCACCACTTAAAAATGAAAAATTAAACATTACTTTCATTTACTTAGGCTACAATGAATATCTTCAGTGCTTTATGAATTACTGAGATGTACTTTCATGCCAAACTAAAAGCAAAAAATAAAACCCCCAAACATCTACAAGAAAACTCAAGTCTTTCCATTTTACAGGATTTTTTGGATCAGAGACCAACGTGTGCTTATGCCATCACAGTGTAGTGTGATCCAAGACAAAACGAAGCATTGCAGAGTACATGAAAGCAAACTAATTCACTGGGGAAGTCATTTGCAGGGCACTCCTGGAAGGCAATGAAAGTGATCTCCATTTTCAGCCCTCTCCAAAATAATCACTTAGCAGCATTTCAGAAGGTCAGATCAAGTGGTCTCAATAGGAGATGGAACCAATGGAAACAATTTCCAGTGTCAGACTTCCCATTATGACAGCTAAAAATGGGGGTTTAGTTCAGAATACTAGTGAAGGAGATGAAAGGAAGTTTTCATATGAAAGGAAAACATAAACAGAGAGGTCATTCCTTCAGTAAAAGCAAAGCAAAGAAAAAGCAATCAAATTTTTCTGCCTGCTCCTAAAATCAAAATATTAGGATGACACAGACCAATCTAAATGAAGTTAATGAAGAGATTCCCAAGGACTTTGGTGGACTTTGGAGTTATACTGGACTTCAGGTGTTTCCTGGACAGGTTGCTGGCATGTGGGTAGGAGGGATCCAGTCCGGTCCACCTTATTCCAGAAATAACACAAGCAGTTGATCACAGGCATATGGGGCCGTGCCCTGCTTGTCCCACAGAAAAAGCTAGGTAGGCTTTTGTTGTGGTCGCAGTTTTCTTCTTCTCTCCCCTTCACAATGACTGTGAACTGAAAAGCAGGCATGCAAAGCAAGACAACACTGTTGAGGCAGATAATAGAAATCAAGAGGTAGAACAAGCTATGCTAGCTGGTGAAGTTATGGTGCTTGGGGAGACATGAAGCATTGCTGAGATGGAGTGTTTACAGAAAAACTCCCACAGCTCATATTTGTATTATGTATTTATAAATTCCTGGAACTCAATTTTATAGGGTTTTTGATTAATGGCTGTACTGCAGTTCAGCTCCAAGCCTATTGAACTTACTGTACTGGAACTGAGATAGACATGCACTAGCCAAATATGAACACTACTACTGGACTGTGATTTAAAGGTGGTTCATTGCTCAAAGGCATTGCTGTGGAGGCTCTGCTTATTGTACATGCAGACTCAAACTAGAGGAGGGCCTCTCAGAAGCCTTCTTAAAATCAAAGTCAGATATGTGTTTGTCTCGGATACTTCCATAGCAGAAGAGGTGAAGAACAAGAAAAAATGCTGTGATTTCCCCATCAGTTTTACAATAAAGTGGGTGCAGCTCTTGTTGATGTATGAATTCTCCTAATTATGTATTTAAGTCACTTCAATCACAGTATCTTCCAGGAGCATGGCCAAATGCTCGATTTTCTTGTGCTGGTGGCGTATGCCAAGTGTTCCCATACTGTGGTATTTGACATTAGTGTTGTTTCTCCCACACTTCAAAGAAGACATCTGTGGTTATGGCTGGCAAATGCCAACTTAACTGTTGATTATCATAATAATATAGTAAAAGCAGTCTCGTTCTGTTGAGGTGGGAGTCACTTCATTAAATACAGGCCTTATGGTTATTGTGATTTGTGAGGTGAAACTTGGTGCCTGTAATCTCTTGGTGTGCCAACTGGAGTCAAATTAAGGCAATGTAAAAAAAGCTGGATGAGAAATCTGAAGATTTGCCGATGTTGAGAGAAACTTCTACAGTCCCTTGGGTTGTGGTTGTGGGTTCCCAGACAATGCAGCCTTTGGCTGCAAGATGGAATCACTTTAGAAGGTGAAAACTGTGTTTGATCCCAGAGCTGGTATGTGAGGACAGGATCACTGGGATATTTGACCCACCCTCTTACAATCACTTCTTGTGAAAAATAAAACAGAAGATTGATAAATGTTGAGGATAATACAAATCTCTAGAAAACGCAAGGAACATTTGTACTCCCTTTAAAAGTACAGGAGTTAAGATAACTAAATCTGTTTCATCTCACTTCTTTGTGCATATAGCATAACGACGAAGCTGCATGTGAAATTTGGAAATGCTCAGACTGTCTGTTAAGAGAATAGTCTCTTCTTCCATACACTGTGTAAAAACAACAGCAAAAAGCTGTTACACAGAGTAAATCCTGGAAAACTGAATTTGCATGTAAAGATTAATACTGAAGAATTGTTTCTAAGAAAGATTTTATCCTCTAGTAGTTTGGCTTTGTGTTTTTAAAAACATGAAACAGTTGCAATGATGCTGGCTTATTAAATAGGCCCAGTCCAAAAAATTGAAGAAGTATAGAGTTGCTGAAATTAATTTAATTACACTTTTGCAGCATAATGGGCTTTACATGAAGACAAAGCTTAGTCTGTTTTTAATGAAAATATTACTAGTTGTTATGACTGCTTGCCTTAGGATGAATGTCCTTTATTGTTAAGTCTAAAATATTATACATAGGTAATTAGCATGATCTATTTATGGCAGAATTAAATCTTTTTTTGTTTTGTTTGTACTGGGTTTCTTCAGTATTCATCTTCAATTAACTTCATTTTTACTTAGCTCTTCTTATTTCCTTTGAGCTTTGCAAGGCTTACTGGCGGTCTTTTCTTACTCAGGGCATATTTTGAAAGATAACTGTTTGGCATAACGTGTGTGTCTTTTTAAAGAAAACTTTCATTCGTGTCTGTTGAAGTCCTTGGTTTCCAGATGGTTCAAATATAAAGGAGCATTTTTCTTGCTGTGCCACACTGTCTCTTGCACTGCTGTGACGGTTTAGTCACAACTAATGGCTGTCAAGCAAATGAGACTCTGATTTGTTATTTCAGAAGTCTCTGCTGCATGATTTAAGGGTGCGAACTGGGTCAACCACTAGTCAGACATTGCAGCAGACGTTCAAGCTCCAATAGGAGTGACAGACAGTCATAAAGTTGCCATTTTAATGGAGGAACACTAGGGGAAAATGTTACAGTCTGAGTATGTTAACTCTGGAGAAAAAAAATGGTGCTTTAAAGAGGAAAGACAATGACATCAAGAATCTGTACATATATCTACAGACTGTCAAGGTTTTAGATTCAGATACATTCCCAGGCTTTCAGAGTAGGAATGATGTAAGGTAGTGTGAGTGTATTTGAAAGTATCAGAAGTTACAGTTGAGCCTAAGGATTTGGATGAGTGTAGTATGCAGAAGACCATTCACACTGGATAGTTAACTTATTTACAAACTGGTGTTCCGCGCCATTTTGGATGTAGCCATGTCTGGGAATGTCAGGGACTAAAAGGGTGGAGGAACCATGAGTGACCTCACTCTTCAACTCCCAGAATTAACATCTCTTTGACACAGTACTTAGATGAACGGTGTAAAAGAGATGACAGCCCCCAATGTTTGGTATAGCTATGAGCAGAGTGAATTTAGAGGATAAACTCTGGTCTCCAGTATCTTGGCATACTGTATTACTGAAGATACGAAGGATTAGGGAATCCCAGAGGGACCATGTATTTTCATCCTGACTCATTACGTAATTTTGCGCAAGTATTCCCAAAGGTTTCCCCAGTGTTTCTCACAGCTTTATCAGTCCAATTCCATCTCACCAAAAGGAGACAGTCAGACTCCCACTGACTTCTTTTGGAGCTGGATTGTTCCTGAAATGTGTTGCATACAGTATATACAGTTATTTGCTTAGAAGCCCAAAAATAGCTAAAAGCATATCAACAAAGTGCATGGATGCTCATTATTTTTTTTTTACATATATTATAAACATTTTATGAGTTATGTTTCATATAATTATAAATGAATCAGATTATAAATGAATCGCCAATAAAAAAGGCATAAAAGATTAAGAAAAGCACAGGATCATCGTCTCTGATTATGTCATATACCCTGTGTGAAAGGAGAACAAGGACAGTCTGCCTTTGGGACCACTGAAACTATGACCACTTAACAGTATTCATACTTGTAATTCACTTCTGTATGTCCATTTATTAGGGTGATACGTTTTTTTTCACTGACATACTTTAGCAACTAGAAGCCACTTCTCTTGTGAATTTAGTGTGAAAATCAGAGGAAAGTACTTTCTGAAACATTGCAGTGATTCTACACACTAACCAAGAAACATAATTGTTTTTTGCAGAACAAAATTTGCAAAAGATAGTTCTACACAAACTGCACATATTAAATATCATAGTACTACAGTTGATCTGTGTAGGGAATATCATACCGGATTCTAGTTTTTATCAGTTCTGCATTCCAGGAAAGTTGCATCTTTGTCAGACAACACAGTAGTAAGACTTGTCCAGATGGTAGATGCAGAGCGTAGAGGCAGAGCACTCGTCTCACTAATACTCCTTGAGTATCTATACTGTTTAAAAATGTTGGGCCATTTTTCAAAAGCCATCAAAGGACAGGGGTTATGAAATTATTGTCACTTCCCAGAGTGTTGCAGAGCTGTTTGGTAATCTATTCTGAGTTCTGCAAAGGCACCAAAACACATTTGGCCACTGAAGAAGTGAGCACCTTTAGACAAGTTTGAAAATCCTACCCATGGTGCTGGTTTTCCACTTTGTTTCTAGAGGTGATGACTCACTGCGAGGAACTGAACACATTTATGTTCTGTCTTGAACTCATCTTTTTTGCTGTCATCACTATGAGGTTTCACTGTGTGTAGGAGGTACAGATTCACAAGAAAACTTCCCTGATACTATTGTGGTCACCAGAAACATTTTCTCATCAATAACAAAAAGGAATCAATACACATTGTTTCTATGGTTCACCATGCTTACACACGGTCATGTAAACACCTATTAAGAATTAAGGTGGTCACATTTTGATTTACCTGAAATTGATTCTACATGGCCTTATGTAAAACCAAATAAGGATCTATGATCAAATAGTAGTGTCTGGATAACTTTTATTAGCAAAATCAGTATCATGGTTTACATAAACAAGCCCAAATATGTTATCTACCATACCATGGGCAAAAACCACTGTTAGTATTGTTCTGGAGGTGAGGAGTAACTGAGTTCACACCTTTCTCAAGCACTGCTCAGGCTACTCAGAGACCACTCCATCACTGTCTACATCAATCATGAGTCTACCAGGTCTGCATCTACCAATGTCATTTACAGCATGTAAACCTTTATTACAGATATTCTGCAGCTAGGAAAATATTAGCAAGCAATAACCCAGCTTTCCTTAGGTTTTATTTTTAGTTTTTGTGACACAGATGAGTGAAATGCATAGTTGAGACAAATATCTAAATATATTTTTGCCCATACATGAACAAATCCAGGGACCCTTAGGTGCAAGAGCAGTTTTCATCTCCCACAGCAGTTCCCACAAATATAGTCTCTTCGTTTTTACAGCGTACTCAACAGTATCATTGAGACAAAGCTGATCATTACTATCACTCCCGTTTCACAGGTAGAAAAGTAGCTTTGGAAAGCTACATTTTTCTTTTGCTTCAGAACCACTAAATGCACTCTAGCCACCCGAGGTCAAACCTACAATGAAGGCAAAACAAACAAACAAAAACTTCAACTGTGTTACTAAGAGTCAACTTCAGCAAATACATATCAGACTAATACTAACATATTTTGTCTTTACTGGCAGCTACATGTTCATCAGTAATGCTACAGTAAAAAAAATTAAGTTAATTTTAGCAGTGTAAACAAGTCCTTAATGCCTTTCCCAAACTTATAAAAACAATTCCCAGAGGAGTTAGGAACTGAACACAGGTTAGTGACCTCAGCCACTGGACACTCGTTTCTGGCTAGTTGAACACTGAGAAGAAATCCTGCAAAATTTTTGGGAACTGTCAGCTTCCAGTTGACCTCAACAGTACTTAAAGTCATGAGCGTTCACAAAGCCACAAATACAGTCTGCACAATGCTCAAGGCCAGTTCTGATAAGACTGTAGATGTTTCTTTGCAATGTTTTCTCTAAAACTTTATGAAAAGCCAGATTTAAAATTTATTGTACGTTATTCAGTTAGTTATGGTAGATTTTTAATTATTATTGCTATTGCAATAACATCTGGAGGCCTTCATCAGGATCTGGCGTCACTGCCCCAAGACTGTGTAAGATGCAACTTTTCTGAGTTACAGTGAATGGGACCCTGCAGACTTCATCATGCAAGGGGAGAGGAAGTGGGGACATGCTTCTGGCATCTGGGGCTGGCAGGCAACCAAGATGCTCTGGGATTGTCCGATGGGCACATGTCCAGTCAGGAGAAGGGCCATAGCACTAGGCTGCAGCTGAAAATAAAATCTTCTCGTAAGACTGCTTTCACATGCAAGCCCATGAGGTGAGATACTCAGCTGCAACGCAGGCACATGACGTTTCTCCTGCTCCATGACCTCAGTTAATCCAGCATGTAAATTCACAGAGCAGGAGAGAGGCCACAGCAGTGTTCAATAAAGACAGGAGGTTTGGCCTTCACTGCTCCGGGGTGATAGGAGCCTAATGCTTAGTGCTCAAGATTTGACAAAGCTCACGTACAGGCATGAAGTAAGACATCAGTCTCCATCCCATAAAGCTCAGAATCCAACAGAAAAGATTTAACACGTGGCTTAAGAAAACAAGTCAGGGAAGGGAAAAGGCTGACAAGAGAAGAGGGTGTATTTATGTACGTAGCTGAGTGCTCAATTCACAGACATGCCCTCAGGCAGTCTATACCAGCAAACACAGCAGTAAGATGCACTTGTAAATATATATTTTTGCTTACTCAAACTGTAAACAGTGATGACAGCTGGGAGAAGAGCAAAGATGGGTAGAAGGTAGGAGAGGAGAGGGTTTTTTAAAATTTCTAATGAAGAAATAAATTTGTTGATCTCCGAACTTGTGAAAAAGTGCACTGGCATCAAACCCTAACATACTTCCTGCATGACACATGCTGACAATCAGGGTTTGTTGGGTTTTTTTCACTGCATGATACTGTTTCTCAAGGCACTAGAACATTTTCAGTCAAGGGCCAGATCCTCACAGTGATGCAAACCAGAGTAATGACACACATCAGTGATGCTATACTACAGAAGATCTGGCCATCTAGGCAAAATTCAGATGTCAGTATTTTAAACAAAAAGGACTTCCAAGGCTTTTAAACACTTTTCCTTCATTTTTTTTTTTGGACAATACTGTTCGTTCTCACGATTCCACTGTAACGATATTATACTTCAGGTCATTGACTTGCTAGTATCTAGCAATCAGATGAGATTCTTACTTTGTAACGATGACAGCATACATCATAGTCTTCCCAAATTCCTGAAAACATTTTGAATCAGAAAAGTCCAATCAATTGAATTCAAAACGTGTGGAAGGAAAGCCTATTCACTTCAAACAATTAAACAATTTCTGTTTCTAAACATACTTTTTGTTTGTTTATTTCTTTTAAAGTTCAAGTCAAGCAAGCTGTTTTGATCTGTTGAACCCAAAACATTTTCAGATGGTCAACTTGTAAACTTTTTGACATTGACTCATGTTTTTTCTTGCCAAATTAATGACATTTAACTCTTTGAGACTCCCTCAGCTTTTGGAATTCCTCTCCTCAATTTTAAATAGTACTTCAAACCCCATTTTGTTTCATCTTTGTAGCCGAAACATGCTCCAGTGATTTAAAGCTTTTGACCTTTTGCAGTCCCAAGACTTAGTTTTAAGAATAAGTCACCACTTGCTTTGTTTATTTGTTCTGTGTATTTAATCTTGTTTCCTTCTCTATGTACAATTACACTCAATACAGGTTCCTACACTTCTTCATTGGCAAAGTATATGACTGTATCTCACTTTGATTTGGTGGGGTTTTTCAAACATTTCTTTTGTTTCAAATGCATATTCTACTCTTTTAACACTAAAGAAAACTGGTCTGTGAACTAAGCCTTTTTTCTGGGCTTAAACAGGCTGACAGCCCTGCAGTCTACCCAGAAAAGTTAGCATTGCAGTAGACATTTCTATTGAGTGTGAAGAGAAGATTTCTCAGCCCTTCTTGAAAGGCTTTGAATTAAATGTCCTGCAGAAACAAATCAAGATAATGATATAGAACAGACATACCCAAAAAGCAATTTGTGGGGGTCTGATTATTACACCATTCAAGCTGGAATTAAAGTGCTATATCAAAGCACAGGCTCTCTGTACCATGGCATACTGAGTTCAAAACTGAGATCCTGATACATACTTTGGGTTCTTGATCTTTATTTAAGCCAGAGAGCCAATTTGCACTCAAATGCAAGACATGCACTATTCCTGAATCCTACAGAAGTGTTGCTTCTGAAATCCTGTTAGAGGAGATGTCAGACTGCTGTTCTTTCACTACCAGAAACATTCCAATACAAGTAACTAAGATCCTCACACCAATTTTTTCTGTACACCTTAAATAACACCATCTCAGTTTTGTAGAGATCTTAGCGACTATAAATCAGCTCAAGAACTGGAGTAGAGGTATAAATCTCAATTATTCCCTGCTAATTTGCTTCATTTTCTGCACTCAAAGCCTGATCTCCATTGTCCACCTCGGCTAAGGTTTTCAGGAACTGCTGTGTAAAAGTACCTACTTAGCAACATGGGAAGAGAGGCCTACATTTTGCAGCTCCTATCCCTCCCTCTGGAAACCATTCTCCAGAGATGGCAGAGAGGAATGTTTTCTACTGTTGCTCAGGGCTATTGGTGGAGTAGACATCAGAACATCAGGAAGAAGTGGGGCCACGACAGAGAGAATGAAATAACAGTTGTGTGCTCCAGAGACCCAGAAGCTACAACACTGATAATGAGGCAAAACCCAAAAGTATTTGTCCATTTCTTGGCAGCACACAGCCCATCTCACCAAATTTCTGGCAATCTCTGTAGTAAGTGAGGCTTATGTAGTGATACAGTCTGTGTGTCTGTTCATAAGGACTTCCCAGTAAGTCTTGAACTTGGCCATTGTTGAGAAAGGATCTTAAGGTGTTTGTCTTTTATGAAGGTCATGTAAACAGATGACCAGAGAGAAAAGATAGCAGTGTTATGTTAGTGCTCACACTAATGGAAGTCCAGCCAAGAAACAGAAACTCATAGACGTGAGTACCAGAAAATTAAGACAGCATAAAAAGTTAAGAACATCCAAACTGCAGTAGGCGTTTCAGTTGCAGTTTGACTTTTTAGGAGACCAAAGAATACAACCTCAAGACACTGAGCTACAGTAAAACAAACTTCATTATTGGTACTACTCAAGGAAGTGTACTACTGCAGACCAATTTTAGACATCAAGAGCTCAATGAGCAACATCTCAGCAGGTCCAAATCCAGAAGCTGCTCTGGCTACTGCTTATATTGGCTCATTTCAATCCAGCTCTCTGTCATACCACAGGCCTCCCATGGGCCTTGGGTAGGTCAGCTTGTCTCTTTGCCAGGCAGTTTTTCACCTGCAAAACGGGAGTAATTGGAGCACAGTTCAGCTCCATGGGAATATAATGAAAGTAAACACTATAAAGATACCAAATCACAAGTTTTACAAAGTTGAGGAGAACAGAAGGGGTTGTCTAGAGCCACAGTTCTGCCAGTTGCCTCTGCCAACAAAGCTCTCTAATGGGATGACAGCACATGACAAGAAAAGGGATTTTTCTACCAACAGAGCCACATCCTTTCCCAAGCATAAGCTATACAACACAAGGACTTTGCAGCACCATATCTGTGTTAGTGCTGTACAGATAATTTATTATACAGATACTTTTACTTTAAAAACAAAAGAACTATGCAGGAAAAACTCGAGTGTAGATCTGGCCCAGGCCTACACTTGAATGTTTGCCAGATTGACTCCATCAGTCCAGTACTCCTTGTAGACATCAACCACCAGAAGCATGATCATGCTTTGTATAGATATAGCTACCTTCCACAAGCAAAGGAGACTAAAGGAGTAAAAACCCATTTTTGCCAGGACAAATTCACGAATCTTCTGCCCATATGGTTGTGTTGCTGGCAAGAAAAGATGGCAGGAAAAAGTAGTGCAGTCCCTGACTTACCCTGCGTCTTTGAGATAGGCTCAGTCAAAATTTCCTATATCTGAGCTGGTGCAACATTTCTGTGTGGTCCATTTTAAAACTGTTTCTTTGATCTTTTTTCCACCTGTAGAACAAGCACAAGCTAAACTGATAGCAAGTAGATCAACCCACTGAAAAGACACTGCGGCAGGATTATAGATTTGAATATTTGAAGAATGTATATATTGGGAGAACAGAATCAGAAAGAGAGGGGTCCCTCTTTTGTCACTCATGCTTAGTTTGCACAAGTTTAATTGCATCAGCTGCAGTAGAGTTTCCCCCAGGCTAATCTAGTGTTAGCGAAAGAGGTGAGGCACAAGGAACATCAAAAGTTCACAGTGAAAATTTTTGAATTAGCTACTGAACTGAACAGTCTGGACAATTTTTAAGTGCATACATTTCTTATACAGAAGCCTGATGGGAAGGCGTAAGAAAACAATGCTTGTGAAGTTGCTAAATACAACTTATTCCAAGAAAAAATATCAGAGGAAGTATTTGCCCAGGAAGAAATTTATGTTGTATGCAAAGCATAGAAAAATACTTGGGAAACCACTGTTAAAAAAAAATCCTCTTTGGCATCTACTCCAGAGAATAGCAACCAAGAAAAAAGAAGATAATAAGCTTCTGTGTTGCATTACTTTAAAAATTCACTTGAATGAAAGCAAGTAGTGCAATAATGAACTGAGTCAGAGAGCACTGTTCAATTAGACGTAGAATTTAAGGGAGTTTATAATAGCAACACTTACAAAGAAAGACTTGGTTGGGCTTATTGTTATGGAAAGGGGAAAAAAGTTGTGGTGAGTTAAATGACATTTACAGAATAGGAGGGTCTGATCAAACTGATCCAGATTAGTCCTCCACAGCAGTAAGACCTTAAAATTAGGTCATAGGGATGAAAGGAGAATTTAGTCTAAACTATATCATGCAAAGGCTATGTGACATATGGAACATGTTACCCTAAAGAGTAACTAAAGCAAGGAGCATGAATGTTTCCAAGAAAGAAAATGACAGGGAACTGCATAACGAAATTTCCAACCATGGAAGCTTCAAAAGGAATACAATTCTTATTTATTTATGTATTTATTTAGGGTAGTCAACCATTACCTGCATTCTGAAGGGAAATCATGATAAGCATTATTTCTTCTTCTTTCCTCCTTCCTAGCTGTGGTTTTTGTGGGATTGTTTGGGGTTTTTTTCATTAGAAGGGCTGCAATTTTGCCAAGACAAGAGTTAATAAAATGTTAATGGCTATGTATTTTCTTTTAATATGTAATGATTTAAAAATCTTCATTCTTTGTATTCTCTTTTGCTTTCACTGGGAGTTTTATGAATGTAAAGTTTTTTTAGTACAAAATGGGCACTTTACTTCTTTTTACATATCAGGAAAAAATTCATGTCCTGAAAATGTTCTCATGGCTTAGTCTGTCTAGAATTAGACACTGGCAAACAATCATCAGAACAAGCCATAGGACAATTTGTGATAGTACTGCTGGTCCTATCCTGCTGTACTTGAGTTGCTTGAACAATTTCTTACTCAACCTCTCTGCTGGATGTTTCAGATACTGTCTCCTGCATTACACATTGGGCTAAAGAGGTACAGTGTTTTGTTGCATACCATATATTGAATGCCAACCTGTAACATAATGTTTCAAGACAGATGCAAGAACTGAGCTAGGTAGAATAAGAGAAAGGCCAAAACCAGGCCAAAATTGCAACCTCTCATCCGAACTCTTTCAGCCTGTAGAATAAACCAGATTTCAATCATAGCCTCATAATGGCTAATTCACAGTTGTGCAGATTTACCTCACCTAGCACAAAGCATACCATTTAGACAACTCAGCACAGATAGGCAAGATGGATATTTACCTTCGGTCTGCACATGGGAAAGGATTTAAAGTTAACCCTCAGTGATGCAAAGGATTTAAATCCGTTAATGCAACTGTGGGGTTTCCAAACTGAAATTGAAGGAAAATATTGAAAATTATTCCATAACTTTAATTTCAAATCTTGAACCTAAAACATTATCATAGTACGAAAATTTCTATTCAGCTAGAAACAAATGAAAGAAAATTGAGCCACCATTGTCTTCACACTGTGAATAAAACTCTTTTCCACTGCCAAAAGTTTCAGGTTAGGAAGAAGGCAGTGAAATTACCATATGTTTTTGTTGAATGATACTTGCATTTTAAGGTATTTCTTTCACTAAAGTGTAGAAAAACAAAGCCCCCTTTCTTGCAGTAATGTTACTTTCTTCCTTTCACATGGTTGTAGACCATCTGAGCCAGCAAAACAGATTACTACAACCTTCACAGCATAGGCTCATGTTTTACCCAAATTTAAGGGAAAGGAAAGAATTTGGAGAAATTATGATCTTAGTTTCAGCTTGTTCATAGAACACAGAAAAGAGGGCAAGAAGGTAGTTTGGTTTTACCATCTTGTTCAGAAATTTCGATATGCTTCCTTTCTTCGTTTTTGTTAGAGATCTGACATGGAAAGATCTTCTAAACACAGAATCATATTTTCTTCTAACTCATACCAAGGTAAATGTGAAGTAGCACCACTCATGTTGATAGAGTTATTTTAAGTCTAAACAAGCAACTTAATCATAAGACACCGCACTGTTTCTTAAATTCCTCTAGTTTATTTGGAATCACGTTGATTGTGAGCATTAACACCTGACCCATTCCCTATTGGATTTCTTCATAACAGTTTACTAGTACTGACATTAGCTTAATAGAAAACTGAGCCAGCTCAGACACTATGCCAGATTATGACCTCAGTCATATGCAACTCAGTCTACAGTCGCCTGCTTTCTGCGTGACCAAAAGCAGAATTTGGCCTCAAGCTTTAATTTTTAAGAGTTGCATATACAAAATCATCTCCAAACATAATATCATTTAATAATTTAAAATGGGAGTAAATGTTCTTTGCAATTTTCCTTAATTTCTAGCTGTCCCAAAATACATGTCTTATCTTTTCTAATTAACTGCAGCACAGTATTTTGCTCGTAAATCCAACCTCTGCACATGTGCTTGAGTCCCATAGTCCAGATGATCTGAATCTCCCAGTCTCAACCTGCCAGCTTCTCTTCTGNCTAATTAACTGCAGCACAGTATTTTGCTCGTAAATCCAACCTCTGCACATGTGCTTGAGTCCCATAGTCCAGATGATCTGAATCTCCCAGTCTCAACCTGCCAGGTTCTCTTCTGCTTTCAACTCACCTATATCTTAATTGAAGCTATAGCAAAAGATTAATATCACAAACTGTACTCCTATATGTATGCTAACAAGAAAGAGGCCTTCATGACATGGTCCAGGAAGACATTTCTGAGGCTTGATGTGCTTTTAGCCCAGAGATGTAGGTTTAGGGTGAGATGATGGGAGCATGGGACAGAAAGGAGGTGTGTGTGTGCTTTTACCTTTTTCGGGAAGGCACAGGAGATATTTCCTGAGTATGTTCAGGCTTCCCATCAGTGCCAGCACCAGAAAGAATTGCCTTCTGTTGGAAAAGCGCTTTACTCTGCTTGTAGATCAGCAAAGCTCTTCGTGTTCCCACCATCAAAAAGGCCTGAGAACTTATTTATACCCTTTACATCCAGTTATCCCAAGATGTTGACTGACCTCTCACTTTTAGTGAAGAGCTTCCCCATATGTTTGCCTCCCAAAAGTTCCTAAGGATGTGATTGCTTTGTTTTGTTTTTGTAATGGGCTCCCTTCCATATTTTCTAGTAACAGCCTGAGATCAGGTTAGGAAGATGCTGGTCTTCCACAGGTTTCAATGAACATACTCCTCCATTTTCTAGCATTGATAATATCCTGTACCATTATAACATAGGCCTTTAACTCAAGAATCTGTACAGAATACACTTGCTAGGTTAAAATTACCACACATTGCCAGGGTCAGTACCGAGTCAGACAGGAATATGAGAGAGGGAGGAGTGTCCCTCCCTCTTCCCCCTCCCCGGCTTTGCTCTCACAAGTGTTCAAGATCAGCTTGCTCAATACAACTCTGCCTGCAGCAAGGAGAGCAGGGGCTGCTCACCCAACACTCCCTACTGAGAGGAGGTGGGTGGAGAGGGGGTGTTAAGATGACAGAAGTGCAGAGAGCCCAAGATTCACCCCACTCCCCTTCCTTGCTAGCCAAAGTAGCTGGCTGGGAGCATGGGAGAGTAAACTGCTCCACGAAAAAAAAAAAGGCAAAAAAGAAAAGGATGAAGTAATTGACTCTTGTAGCAGAGCAAAGCGAGTGCATGTGGTGGTGGAGGGAAGATAGGGAGGATCTGTGACTGACTCACGATATATTCTGTACTCTGCTCTTGGGGAGATGCAGCTGTGCATCTCCCCTTGTATAGGCTACACTGTAAGGTTGCACTGTCGTCCAAAGTAAGCATCCCTAATTCTCCCACTTCCTGAAGCACAACAGTATTTGGCTCCTTTTTAATCAGGGATTTCTACTGTGCAAATTGAAGTCCAGGACCAAGCTTTTCCTATGTGCAGAATTAAAAATCTCTCCCTTGATTGGTTTGTTGGTTCCTGGGGAAAACTACTGAACTGTTACAGCCGATTTACATTGGCCTGCTCCTTGTTAAAGGCTGATTCCAAGTTATTCTTAATTCCTTAAGGCACCTGAGATCTTTTACATGAGTCAGCCATGGACACCGTTGGCAATGTTTTCCACATCCTTTTCCCTCCCTCTTCTTGCTTCCCAGTACTTCTGACTTCACACTACAGTGAGGACTGTTTCCCTTCACTACTGCTTCAATAGGAAGAAATATGGCATGGAAGTGCTTCTAATTTTGGCCAGCTGACTCAATGGACTTTGCTTGGGGCAAGCAGAGAGTTGAGAAGAACCAGAAGTAAGAGGTTAGTCCAGTGAGTAGAACTAACCACAGCCTAGACCTCATGAGAGGAAGGTCTGAATGCCCACTCTCTCATTCTCTTCTCAGATGACCATGGGCTTGCATAACCTTGGAGAAATCATATAAGCTTTCTGGGCTTTAGTTTCCAAACACTAAAACAACAGCAAAAACACTTGATCACCAAAGCCATTCTTAATTATGAAAAAAAAGCTTCATGCTGCAATGTTGCCATGCCTGCAATAAGACTGCCAGCAGCCTTCCCTTACCGTCTGTTAGCTCTTATGCACACACAGCATCCTCTCTTGCAGTGGGGGTTTTGTGTCCAAGCATGATTTCTTGCCTCTCACAGCACCGAACAGCTGATCTCTCACAAAAGGAGTAAACTCCTGCAGCAGCATCTCCATAGCTTGGATCTAACCTGCGAGTCAATTTTCCAATGATGTAACTAACCCTTGTGGTGATTAGAGGTCAGTAGGACTCTTTCACGAAATGTATAAAGTGTGCATACGACAAGATGTAAACAAAGGTGTATTAAAAATTTACTTTTTCTGTTCCTAGTTCCCGTACCCTGAGTATAAGTTATTACTATCCTTTTATAGATAAAATTCTTCATAAGCAGAATTTCTTCAGCAAGAAATTTTATAAAAAGACATCCTAGCTGTTGTATAGCTATTGATTGTGTAAGGAGAGGCAAGGCAAATGTTTAACCCAGTTGCTGTACATCTCCTTTGTCTCCTTCCCATGATCAGTTTAAAAACTTACTTTTCTATCAAATATCTGTAGATCATATGCCTAGCAGGAGGCAGCATGTTTTAAAGTACTCCCAGTTCTAAAATACTTCTTTCAAAGATTTTTGGCAAGGAGTAGTGGGGAGGCATTGGGTATCAACAGTAAAATAGCATCTGGATCGAAAGATAAGAAAAAGCACAGTAGTTTCCAAAATCCAAGGCAGTCTTAAGATGAGTTTTGGGCCTGGCAGAGATGCAGAGCCTGCATTAGTGCATTAGGACAACACAGAGATCATGCTTTGGCTTTGGAAGGGGGGGCTTAATTCTGCAAATTAGCAGACACTTTGGATGCAGTTTAGCAGAGCATTCAACCATGAGGTTCATGGGTAGGCAATCTACATTTAAGTGGGGCAATTCACAAGCTTAAAAAACATACAGTCTGGTAGATGGGACCAGAATACTCTCACCATCCTTGAGCATTAACTCCTAAATACAGTCAAACTCACAGCAAAGTGTTAGCTGAGAGTTAAAATTAGAAAACTTCTGTGTCTCGAGCAGAATGTCATACTGGAAATTTTATCCACATGAACATTGATGAACTAGGGGACTCACAAGCAAGGATCTACTTCAGGCAACTTTTTACAAGCAAAAAAATGCAGAGTAGCTGGATTTACCACAACAGTTTTTACCCTCAGGACAGGCCTACATGTAAACAATTTGCTATAAAGTAATGCCAATTACTGGAATGATTTTTTTCTCTAAATGGGCAATGGCTTTTTAAAGATTCAGATGCAAAGGGAAAAATCACAACAGTCTTTCATGGGCACACATTATATTAGTGAACTCTTCTCCATAGGAAGGATTCAGGAGTCTCACTGTGTAGCTGGGAGCAGTTCTAGGAGAGCCATCATGACTTTAGAGCGTAAAACTGAGCAAGGTTGTTGGGAGAGGTGATTGCTCATATTAGATCAGCTTATTTAGCTTGTCAGAATAGACAAGCTTTTAGGCATAAAGACTTATATTTTATGCAATGAAACAAACTTCTAATCTTACATTTTCCCCAAAAATCCTTACCTGTGTTTTATCAGAAATCCAAGACTGCTTTTCTGTGAGAATGACTTTAAAAATATAATATTAAGCAGTTTGTTAGTAAGCTACGGCACCTGTGCAAAGACCATGGAAAAAGTATTAGTTATATACTGCAATGCTAATTTCTTACTATTGTCCTAATCCAAATAATTCAGTTGCGTGCTACATGTATGATAAAATAAGGATCAAACATCAACTATCTCTAGTCATATTTTCATTCTCTCGCACCCCTTACTCTGCAAAAACTTCGTCCAATTCATGCTGAATTCAGTGAGGTCCTACTGGTAGTTTTAAGGTATTTGGATCAGGCCTGGCATCCTGCTCTTGACAATTCTGCATCAGAAACTTTGCACCTGCCTGTCTAACAAGACTTTTCTATTAGGAAGTTCATGAATCTTTGAGGAACAGGGAGAGGCAATTCAGAAAGCAAACTTTGATTCACAAAGTGGCCACTGACATATTTTGTACCGCCTCAAAGAAATCCGGAATCATGGGCTTTTGCAAAGCAAACACAGGTGCAGCTTTGGCTGAAATAAAACAGGACTTCCCCACCAAACCTCTTGCACCATGGCTCTCCACATCCCAGTCCCATGGAGCACACCCAGAGTGGCAATGCATTGCATGTGGAGGCGCAGCAAGGCTCATACCTGGTGCTTGGAAGAAACTCTGTTGCTCTAAGCAAATGGTGACTTAAAAATTTGACTGGGCCTCATAAGAGGCAGTGTTGCCCTAAGAGCATTGCTACTCTCAAGGCAAACATCTGTATTCAAGACTCACAGTAGAGCTGTCAGAAAACCAAAGAAATGCTCTTATTTCAACAGAAATATCTCAGGTTCTCTTTACGAATTTTTTTTTCTTCAAACCAAACAAAAGCTCATTTCATTTCTAACTAGCATTCCCTTCTGTTTCCTTGTGGGAGTGACGTCTGTCTGTAGCCATAAACTAGGTTCAGGGATGCAAGATTTTTCATACTGAGACTCTAACATTTCTGAAGCTGCAACCCTTGCTGCCTTCTGCTTGCTTGCTTGATTCCACAGTTTTCCTTACTTCATAAAAGAAAAATGAAATAGGAAGATATTAAAAAAGATGGAAGAGGAATTTTTCCATTTCTAAATCAAAACAAAATAGAAACCCTTTTGTTTTCAGTGTAAAATTCAGCAAAATAATGATCTTGAAATTCACAGTTTGAAACAGTTTTCCTTTTGAGTTTCTTAAAATCAGAAAAACTAAAATATTGTGGTTTAAAAATATCTTGGTCTTTTTCCTACAAAATTTTATTACAAAACAAGTTATCCAGTGGGAATGTAAGTGTAAAAAACACATCAGACCATCCTACATCACATGGTCTCTAAAGGGCTGCTCTTTCATAGCCTAACAGAAGACAGGCAAAATTCTGATGATCTGAGAGTTGTTTCCCTTTCTCCTCCTGCTACTAAGTTAGAGAAAACCCA
This sequence comes from Steatornis caripensis, assembly GCA_013398225.1. NCBI lineage: Eukaryota > Metazoa > Chordata > Aves > Caprimulgiformes > Steatornithidae > Steatornis > Steatornis caripensis. Next base: position 79,280 of record VZSC01013461.1, on the reverse strand, counting down.
CCTCTGGCATTTAAAAATAGAATGACAAGAGCGATCTGTTATAAATGGGGACCACTTCACCATAACCCTTTCCATGGCTTCTTTTGCTCTTTCCAGAAAAATACACTAAATATAGTAGTGCCTGTGATATATCCACAGGCTGGGCTTGAACTCCCCAGAACTGTGGGGAGGTGAAAGAAGTGAGTTTCATCTGGAAGGCTGCTCTCAACTTTAATTATGGAGAGCTCTAAACCCTCAAAGCATCTCTCTGACGAAAATAAGAGAAACTGAAACTATTGCCTGACTTTAATACTAAACAATTAATCAGCCCTAGTTGAGCCAAAGTAGGTCCAGGTTGACTTGAAAGGTTGACGGATCTTCAAACCGTTTAAAAAAAAAAAACTTAGATGAAATTTCAGGGCTGCAACGAAACATGAAACCAGGCCTCTTTGGTGTGGCTTTGGGCTTGTTACAAACATCTTGCAGAGCTTGAAAACTCCTTTTGATGATCAGCCTAACTTCCTTTTCCTTAGTTTAATCCCGTTGTTCCTGATTGCACTCCTTTGCCCCACCCTAAAGTGAATACTCCCTTTCACAAATGCTTACGCTTTCCAGATCCTTGCACTGGGTTTTGTGTAATGCCCTTTCTGTCTGCTCATTGCAAAGCCTTGCACACTGAAGACCATTTCCTCAAAGTTCAGTTACACAACCTTTCTAGTCATTTTTGCTGCTCTTTCCTAATTTTCTTTTCGCATGACAATACCTTCCAACTTTCAAGCAGCTTTCCCAATTTTTCTGCTGTGCTATGAAAAGCAGCAATTCATTCCTAGTTCTGCAATGCAATGCCTCAATATTTGCGTTTATTAAATACCATGCTTTTCCAAAGATTTCGATCATTCCTGTGTCTAACCAGGTACTGCTCCTTTCTAAATTTCTTTTCCCCTCTGCATATCATTGCTCAATAGCACTATTCCTCCAGCATGTTAGCTTGTAATTTCTACTTTGACTTTAATTTTGTAATTTTCTGCCAATATTTTATGTCTCCATCTCCCCAGCAGAGATTTTATTTCTCTTTGCTCGCTGCTGTTTCATCCCCTCCAAATTCAGCTGCAAATTTAATTTGTTTGCTGCTTGACCCTGCCACTATTAACAAACAGTAATAAAAAGATTAACTAACACACAAAGAGTTTACCAGCTACCATGATTTAGTTCTGGTGCTTTCTATTCTTCTGTTTCAAATGATGCCTCAGAAAAAAAAAAAAATAGGCAAGTGCAAAGCTCTGGGTAAAAAATCTGTTTTTGTAAAATTAGCACAGGTCTAGTCCAGTTGTTGGAATTTAGATTTCTTGTTACTTTGGACAGTTTTCAGAGCTACACAGTGAATAATATGTGGAAATACTTCAGCTTTTGTGGTAATTGTTTACCCAACTATGGCTTTAATTCTTTGTCATGAATAAGATGCAGCTGACTGCTCATCTCAGATGACATTGTTTTTATTTCCTTGCATTTCATGCTTGTCATTGAACAACCAAACTTCCATACAGGATTCCAGATGAGCTTTTCTGATCCAGGCAGTGCAACATGAAAACACAGGGGCTGTTCCCCAGCTTGCAGCAGAATACCTGTATGACCTTGCAAACATCATCTGACTTCTGTGTATTCCAGCTACTCCTTAAAATGGGAACAATGGCAACCCTCCTACTTTGTTGGTGTTAACCAAGATAAATGCTTATGGACAGCTTAAATATCAGTGACGTGAGAATGGTAAAAGAAAACAGAGGATGATTTACACTGAGAACGTTTATAGAAATATATTTCTTAAGATGCCTTGTTACTCTCAAAACAGACAGGCACCTCCCATGCAGCATGCGGGACATCGTACTGCAATGTTATCATGCCTTGTGTGGAGAAAGGAAATCTTTACTTTTGCTGTCTTAGTACAGCAACAAGAGCCAGCTATTTTAGGGAGAAAGCAAAGGATGCCAGGGTATTTATCTAGAGTAACAAAATACCAACTCCATTCCACAGGGTTCCTTATTTCGCAAATGTAGAAAGTAACGAACAGAGATTTTGACTTGACCAAACTCTTCCAAGAAATCAGAGAAATCAGGGTCCCAGCCTCCTAAGCCATTGCCCTGACTTTCTCAATACACAGATTAATAGTCTACTGGCTAATGCAAAATTATACCATGGCAGTCAGGGCAGAGACAGACAGATGTAAATATCATGTCACAAAAATATCAGTGAGGAAGGGAATTAAAACAGAAGAAGGCCTAGTTGTGACTGAGAAATTCCTGTCTACTTCTGTAGTTGATTATAGACCTGGTGTTGTAGCTGGTGTGGTTGATATTGTACCGGACTTTTTTAATAGTTGAGTCCCTCGCTGGGCTTGCTAGAGGATGCTGGGGAGCGTCAAATGCCTCCAGGGGGGTCTCGAGTGCCTTNCACCATATCCACAAGATATTTGATGTTAGGTTGAAAAAAATACTTTTTTCCATTAACGGAGTTCCTCCATGGATGAGAAGAATAGTTTATTTGAACTTCTCTAATTCTGCGATCCCTATCCCTTCCTTTTTGTGTGCAGCATGACATTGAAGAGAGTCTGCAGGAGCTCCAGTCTTACTTTTCCCTTTCAGAATTAACTTTGCACAAGGTGTGAGAAGCAGCTGCTGTTCCAAGTAGTGAGGTAATCACTGAGCAACTGCTCCTGACCTTTCTTTTGGAAAAAGACAGGTATGTGTAAGGCGATCACATTTTGATCTCCGAAAAGATATATTTGTGGAAAGATCAAATGTAGACGCACATGCCCTTGCAATCAGCTGTATCCGAACTGAACCGATATTGCCATGGTTCTACATAGCACATTTAACTCTTCAGAAAGCAGGCTGCTCCTCACAACAGATATATTAGCACAAAACTATCTCTCAGGAAGATGTCACCAGTCAGGAGAGTTTTCTCAGTGACTAGTAGGGTCATGGTCACAGTAGTAATCATGAATAGTATTGTAGATTGGTTCAAAGTGCAGATGATTTCGTCATACTTATGTGTACAACTGTTTTGCTGTGCTTTACTCAGTCAGTCATTTAAAGAGGAAAAGGAAATGTCTGTGACTCAGTAGGCTGAATTCTATTTCCATAAGAGATTAGATGTATACTGTCCACTGGAGGCTGTTAGGGCTTAGCACTCAGATGTGTCTTCTCTTTTGAAAATGACTTTGAGTAGTGTGTGATTAAAAGCAAGTGACCTGCTGCAGAGACTTAAGAAACTTTGGTGGCCTCATCCTTAGATGCAGTGTGTAGCTGCACTCCCCAGCCCATCTGCAAAAGGAAAGCATTCGTTTCAAATTCCTTCACTCTAACTTACAGCTTGGTTGGCCCCGACGATGGGAGGGTTAACACTTAAATCTGTCATAACTCAGTCCCACTTGATTTTGTCTCTGAATTCTTAGGCTTCTTAGTAGGTCTGTCTCTTGTGAAAGCCTTAGCTTCAATCCATATGTGTTGAAATTTCCATGTCTTGAGAAGTGGAAACGTTCAGGAGGGTCATAGCGTCTCTAGGGACATTCAGCACTCTGCAGCAATCTACATTAATAAATACTTTTATAGGCACATATTGTACAAGTAGTTGATTACTATTTTGAAATACAGTGTAAATTTTCATATGCAATTATTTCATACTCCCATCTTTCTGAATATTCAGAATGCAGTGATATTTTTCTTGTTCTGTACTTTTTCACTGTCCCCCTAAGCACAGAGGAGAACGGCTGCACTTCTTCTCGACATAGTTATTAGGATGAGGAAATCAACACGGTATTCTGCTATTTGTTGCTTTCTGTGAGTTTGTGAAAACAGTGCTTAGCAAGCAATGAGAATAATTACAGTCATCTTCTGCAAAAGCCCGAATAAACTGTCAGCCACCACATATGATCATTAGCTGCTTGATCTGAAGAACAAAAGTTGCTTTTAAATTTTTCAGAAAGTGCCAAATACTTCAAGCTGACCTACATAAATCATGTTGAGTATTACATTGTCAAATGTAAAATTCACCGGTCACTTTTCTTTCTATTCCTGTTCCTGTTATCAATGACTTAAAAGTAAATACTTAGACAGTATCTCACAGTAATAGAATTTCATTATTTTTGCAGATCATGTTAAATGACACTTGGCTTTTCAGCTGTGTAGACTGTTCAAAGACTTCTCAAAAAAACCCAATATAGATTTTTTGTAAATCACCATAAACAAAAGAAAACAAAACAAAACAAAGCTTTCCAACTCTATGTAAAGTGTTGCATCTGAAAAGAGCAGGAAGTTATTTGTCAGAGTCTGCTGGGAATTTAATTTATTAATGGAAGCGATAGGTAAGCTTATTTACTTCTTCTAAATTTAGGCTTTCCCTGAGACACCTAGATTAGACAGCATTAATACCCTGCTAACACTGCAGTGATAGGCAGCAATACAAGCCTTTAAAATAGAGTAAAACTAAGCTACAGTTGAAAGATCAAACAACTTTGCAATGTATATGATTTTCTTTCCTATGCTGTTTGTTTTTACCTGCTGCACCGCAAATGTCGGCAATCTCCAAGTCAAACTTGTTTAGTGCAAATTAACAGTTGGCTCTATATTACCAGGATATGATGGTTTTCCTGCCATGCTGTGATGTGTGCTCCCACAAACCCTCTGGACCATTCATAATGCCTAATTGTCACTTAGTTCTACTCCTTGTTCCTTTAAGGATCTTCTTTGCTTCTGTTGCCATGTTTGCAAACACTTTTGAAAGCCAGAGTAGTATCTCTGAATAAGGGAGCCCTGTCACTATGCAAAGGGACCAACTTGAAGAGCAAATATGTCTTCCTACCTCGATGTCCAGCACTTTTCCAAATTGCACATAGCAGAGCGTTTTCCTAGCACATTTAGAGAGCCATGCTCCCTCCACCCCCTTTTTAATTGCCTCTAGTAAGAGCTCAAAGCATCAAAGGTGTCATCTAGAAGGGCACACAGAATAGCACAGCACAAAAGTAGAGCTGGTCCAAAGCTTCTCAGTGTCTCATGAAAAACAGCTTTCTAGAATATGTCAGCAGCCTTTGCTGAACTCCCAATATAGGGAATAGAAAAGGAGTTGGGTGATACAGGATGAGACAGACAGAAAATGAGGTGGTTATCCCAGCAGTAAGACCATGTCAGACTGCTGATGCCCAGCCTATGTATCTGCCTACCATCTTTGTGGCACAAGCACAAAGTGACATGAGTAATCTACGATTAACTTCCAGCCACTGAGTCCTCAGTCAAATTATGAGTTCACCATAAGCAGGTAGGTCAACAAGGGATATCTTTTGATGTGAATCGAGAAAGTGCTGCATCAATTCTTCTGGATTCACACTATCTAAACTGTTCCAGAAACACATGGCTTCTAGGACAGGTATGTAGTAGGTACTGCACAGTAAGATGATTATACTGGTTCAAATGGGTGTGACATTATATCCAATATATACTGAAGACTCATTTAAGTCATGCGCCATCATACAACTTCATGTTGACTAGGCTGTGTGTCACAGCTGACCTGGCAGCCTGTGGAAACAGAAACTGAGCTCAGGTACCAGCATTAATACTCTAGCACAATTAAATATCAGGCAGAAATAAAGTGGAAGAAGAAGTCACCATTTATGGTCTTCTCTATTTGTATCTAATATCATTACTTCAGTTGATACTGGACTAGGAAGCATGCTGCTGGGCCATTCTGAGGTCACCGTAGAAATGCTTGCCTATGTCTATTTGGGACCCAGAACTAGGACCTATATGTAGTAGTCTAGTTTGTCTAGTTTGTACTTCCTGTAGGAGTGTAAATAGTATTGTGTCCATTTCAAGATCATTCATCACATTTACTTGACTGCAAACAGTCCACAAAGACAGCTAAAATGAATCTTTTCAGGGATTTGTATGTGGAAAATTTCAAGAAGAACCCTGAAGAACAACAGAAATATCTCAATCATCAGCTAACTAGAAAAAGTTTGGCTCAAACAAAATCTGCCTTTCTACCTGAAGTGAATCATTTTAATTTCAAGAATTTTGAATGAGAGAACAGAAAAATTCATGTGAAGGACTAAATTCGTGCGAGATTTTTATACCATTCTCCAAAAGGCTGAGGAAGGAGCTATCACTACTTGTACTGGAGTAGCTTCTGCTAAGGTCCATACAAGCCTGTACCCCAGGAGCTTGTAAGTTAGGTCATTCTTCTCTCAGACAGGATACCTCTGTTGAAATCTTGCCTCTGAATGCCAGTGTCCTCTATAGATAACTTACTATATACTCACTCACTCTAATGAGTAAGCATACTGAGTAAACACTTTTTGGTTTTACACATTGCGTAACTTTTGAAGTATGTCCAGAAACATCAGAATGATTTTCTTTGAAAATATGAAAACATAAACATTTATCTGTTTTGTACTTTTCTCTCCTTTGTATTGGTTTAAAAAAAAAAAAAAGAAAAAGAAAAAAGAAAGTGAAAAGTACAAATTGCAAATTATCCTCAATTTAGACAGGCACACAATTCCATTTTGAGCAAAGAGCCATTTATCAAACGCAGCATTGCCCAGCTGTGCAGACCAATACACTTTTAAGGTGTCATACTCAAAATAGAGGCAAGGCCATAAACCAGCTGCAGTTTCCCAGTAAATGTCCATTTCTCCTAGCTAGAATCATGCCTTAGGCATGTTCTCAGGTGCTTGACTTCATGGGCAGCCTGACACGGACTGCGATTTCTGAACATGCCTCTTATGTGAGCCATCTCGGAGGAACTCCCTGACAACTGTAATCTCATCAAGTGTTTGTATTTTCTTTCCAAATTTTGCACCCCGAGACATCCCAGAAAGATTTAAAGATTGGTTCTGAAAACATTTTTACTTTTGCAGCAAATAATTTACCAAGTACAAATAAAACTACAAGTCAAATTTCAGAGTAGTTTAACATCCTTCTCACCATATCCACAAGATATTTGATGTTAGGTTGAAAAAAATACTTTTTTCCATTAACGGAGTTCCTCCATGGATGAGAAGAATAGTTTATTTGAACTTCTCTAATTCTACGATCCCTATCCCTTCCTTTTTGTGTGCAGCATGACATTGAAGAGAGTCTGCAGGAGCTCCAGTCTTACTTTTCCCACCTCATCACCTGCTCCAACTTGTGTATTTTGCTAGTGCCACTCGGTTTTGAAACTTAGCAGACCGGTGATTGCATGCAGCTGCATGTTGGCATGAATAATGCTTTCAGCTTTTGAGCTGAGCATTGTCAGAGCTTTTCACACTATCCTATGGACTTGTGTGTCATACTGCGTGTGGGTTAGCCCTTCTGAGCGCTTTAAGAAATCTGTTGAATGACATTTGTTTTATAATATTTTTACTGTTTTTAAAAGCGCATAATTTACTAGGAGAAGACCAAATTGCACAGGAAGAGGCCTTTTTACACAGCACAGTCTGGACTCTCAGATCTGTCTACATTACGTTGGTATTTATTTAGGTATGACAGTAATTGTACGGTCACTGAAAATCGTAGATTTTTTTTTTTCCAAAGCATAACATTGCTGCAAGCAACAGTCTAGATTTAGGTGAACTCATACTGTGACAAACTGAGAATGGAGAAAACACATTTCTTGTCCATAAAAGGACAGATCACACATCCACAGAGGGTAGCTCTGATTTTGCCGCAGTTCCAAACTATGAAGTGGGGACTCACTGTTGCTAAAAGGAATTTTGCTTCAAGTGAATAGAAGATTCTCCAGTAAAACCTTTTTCTTTTTTTCTTTGTCTCCTTAAATAGAAAATGGTTTACCTTCTTAAGCAGAAAATGATGATTTAAAGAAGTGGGAAATGTTCTGTTTAAGAGGTCTGATTTCTACAGCTTCTTCTGGGAAAAATACAGATTACTTAGAGTGTCACCAGCAGGTTGAGGGAGGGGATCCTTCCCCTCGACTCAATACTGGTGAGGCCACATCTGGTGTGCTGTGTCCAATTCTGGTGTCTCCAGTACAGGAGAGACATGGACATACAGGAGCAAGCCCATGAAGATGATTAAAGGCATCTGTCATATAAGGAAAGGCTGAGAGAGATGGGGCTATTGGGAGAAGAGAAGGCTCAGGGTAATCATATCAAAGCATAGAAATACCTGATGGGATGAAGTGAAAAAGATGAAGCCAGGATCTTCTCAGGGGTGTCCCAAGAAAGGACAAGAGGAAATGGGCACAAATTGAGATACGGGAAATAATACTGAAACACGAGTTTTGTTTTCATAGAATCATAGAATGGTAGGGGTTGGAAGGGACCTCTAGAGATCATCTAGTCCAACCCCCCTTGCTAAAGCAGGTTAGCCCAGAGCAGGTTGCACAGGAATGCATCCAGGCGGGTTTTGAATATCTCCAGAGAAGGAGACTCCACAGCCTCCCTGGGCAGCCTGTGCCAGTGCTCTGTCACCCTCACAGTAAAGAAGTTCCTCCTCATGTTCAGGTGGAACTGCCTGTGTTCCAGTTTGTGCCCGTTGCCCCTTGTCCTGTCGCTGGGCACCACTGAGAAGAGTCTGAC
>VZSC01013461.1:56021-70580 GCA_013398225.1 Steatornis caripensis | reverse complement strand
AGGATGCCATTGGCCTTCCTGGCTGCAAGGGCACACTGCTGAGGTTTGGTTTTGGTTTTTGCTGTGAGGGTGGTCAAACACTGGAACAGGTTGCCTAGAGGCGTTGTGGAGTGTCCATCCATGGAGATATTTGAAACCTGACTGGACACAGCCCTGTGCACTGACCCTACTTTGAGCAGTGGGATTGGACTAAATCATCTCCTGATGATCCTTCCAATCTGCTCTGTGTTCTGTAACTCTCTGCCTTCATCCCAGAGTGCTAGTAGTCTGACATGTAGTGGACATGTTCACAGTACAGGAGAATCAAGTTCAAGACTGTTTTGAGTCACTTGAAGCAGTACTACAGCCAGGGCTTTCTGCATGGTAAGAGACTGCTCTAACATCAGTTTAGTATTTTCTCCTTCAGTTCAGCAGTTGTGGAACCATTTCATTAAAATAGCTGTGCTTCGAAGTGCTAGTGTGATTCCAGGATTTAGTATTTTACACTGAAAATTAATTTTATTTAAATATAAGTGCAAATTGCACAGGTATTCACAAGGAACAAAACACCTCCTTGGACAAATGCTCACAGTTCCCAACTACACAAAGAGGATGACAGAAAGATTTATGCAGAAATGACAAATGAGCTTCTAGAAGATGTTCAGAAGTTAGAATTACGAGGACACTACAACAATTCATAAAGAGCAGTTCATGGCACAGTACAGAGAAGAAGCACCCTTTTAGGTCCAGTTTTCAAAATCATGAACTTGAGATCATTTTGATCTTTTTGAATAAGATTCTTCAGTTTGGGGGCGACGGGGGAGAAGGTCCTCCATCTGCCCTTGAATATTTCTAACTACAATCAGTTTTGTTCCACTTTATATAAATGTAATTAAGAAACTTAATTAAAAACATCAAAAAAAAACAGGCCCTAACCCTGCAAACAACCAGTACAAAATTGTCTGTGGATCCGTCTGAACTTCTGTATTACAGAAGTCTAACTATTGCTTTCTGAAGTTCAAAATATAGGAAACACCAGTTTGCCACTTGACTGCATCCTTTTCCTTCAAGAATACTTCCCTTTGCATCCTTTTCCTTCAAGAATACTTCCCTTTATAGCATCAGAGAGAGAAAGAGAGAGAAAGAGCTATTGAAATACAGTATTTATTTCCCAGTATATGATGGTGCTCTTAGGGTAACCACAAGACATTTGATGAATAGGAATTTGAGGGATCCATGGGATGTCAACACACAAAAACTGACAACTGAGAGTCTGAACTTCATTTTACACCAATAGATAATCTTCTACTCTGCATAATATTGCAGTTTTGAAACTGAACCACTCTGTAGAATAGACTGTGTGAAAGTAGATCGGTGTCTCTCTGCTGCCAAGACTTGGACACCCTATCCCAAGAGTGGCGACGTACCTCTGTAGAGAAAGGACCTAACATATCTGACACTATATATGGAAAGAGGAAAAGTGACGTTATCCTGAAAAATGCATGAAATATAAAATAAACACTGAAAAAAAGTCAGAAAACAGTTACATTCATTATGAAATATAATGAAAAATTATCTTAAAAGAAACATGTGGCCTATCTGTACCTGTAACATGCAGAAAATATAAGACACGTTAAAAACAAATCTGAATTTTAATGTCTACAGCATCTAGTAAAATTCCCTATTCAATTGTTTTTATGTTGACTTTCTGTTTCTTTGCAGATCTTACAGGTGAACAAGGTGATGTCCATCTTGTTTTATGTGATATTTCTCACTTATCTTCGTGGCATCCAGTCTACCAACATGGATCAAAGGAGTTTGCCAGAAGAGTCAATAAATTCTCTTATTATTAAACTCATTCAGGCAGATATTTTGAAAAACAAGCTTTCTAAGCAGATGGTAGATATTAAGGAAAACTATCAAAACACAGTGCAGAAAGCAGACACTCAGCAAGACATGGATGGAGGTGAAAATGTGAAATCAGACTTCCAACCAGTTATCTCAATGGATACAGACCTCTTAAGGCAGCAGAGACGCTACAACTCTCCCCGAGTCCTCTTGAGTGACAACACACCGCTGGAACCTCCACCGCTGTACCTCATGGAGGATTATATTGGAAATTCAGTCGTAGTGAACCGAACCTCCCGGCGGAAAAGGTACGCAGAGCACAAGAGTCACCGAGGGGAATATTCTGTTTGTGACAGTGAAAGTTTATGGGTCACGGACAAATCCTCTGCAATCGACATTAGAGGACACCAAGTAACTGTGCTGGGAGAAATTAAAACAGGTAACTCACCAGTAAAGCAATACTTTTATGAAACGAGGTGTAAAGAAGCCAAGCCTGTTAAAAATGGCTGCCGCGGCATTGATGACAAGCACTGGAACTCCCAATGCAAGACATCCCAAACTTATGTTAGAGCACTGACTTCAGAAAACAACAAACTTGTAGGCTGGAGATGGATAAGAATAGACACCTCCTGTGTGTGCGCGTTGTCAAGGAAAATAGGAAGAACATAAATCTGCATCTCTTTGCTATATAAATTATTACTTTAAATTATATGATATGCATGTAGCATATAAATGTTTATATTGTTTTATATATTATAAGTTGACCTTATTTATTAAATTTCAGCAAATCTACAGTATATAAGCTTTCTCTCTCAGTAAACAAGAGCAAAGGGTGTGTGCCTGTGCTGTGGGCAAATCTGGGGTTGTTTTAGACTATGTTTGTGACACTGCTTGTTGGCAGCATACCGTAACCTTACTGTAAAATCTGTGTAAAATCAGTATTTTTCATTCAGTATTGTCAAGTCAGTGACTGTCATTTAGTAAACTTGTTGAAATTCAGATCAATGTCAAGAGTTGTGTACATACTTATATTCCTCACTCTATACACACATTTAATGCAGTGCTGACTCTTCACCACCAAAACAAAAATGGACCAAAATACATGTTGTATCCTGCAGATGATGTCAATGTTACAGCCATCAAGTAACCATAAAATACAATTTTTGTGTATTATGGCAGTTTTACCAGTAAAATGACCATTTTCCCTCTGTTAGCATTTCAGAATGACTGTTAATAATCCAGTAACTTTGTTTATGTTTTTGAAGCACATTTGTTTTGCAACTGTTTTTAATGCTGCCACTTCCTCATAGAGAAAATATGAAAAAAATCTGAAACATTTGTAGCAGAAACTTACTGAAGCTAAGAACCAATCTAAATTGATTAATATAATACATAAAAGATGATTTCCTCAGAATTTACTATTTATTGTTATCAGTCTCTTCCTCCTCACACGAGTCAATTGTCTTCTGCTTTCATTGTTGAATCATTCCTCTGTGTCTGAGTTTTTAAAGTAGAAACAAAGCAAATTGTAGTAAAGAAAGGTATGATACCCTGGCGTGGATATCAAAGCCACACACCTCCATGAAGCTGTTCTTTACCTCAGCAATCCATTCTCCATTTTTCATAGAGGAAAAAATGTGTAGGACTGCTCAACAAACCTGGTAGCTTTCATAGGGACTTGAAATAATATATCTTTTTTAGCAGTATGATGACTAAAATCTAGGTAGTCCTTAGTTATAATGAAATTCTTCAACTATCCAGGTGAGTTTTTACTTAAGACAGACAAATGTACTAGCATATATATACCTCAAACTCTTCTTTGTATTGTCATGTAGCTGCACCGGGGAAAGTAATAATTACCCTACTTGAAGAGATAGTCTATTATACATTGGCTGTATAATGCCTTGGATGGGATCCCACCCCCATAAAAGCAAATGAGAGTCTTGTCATGGATATCAACAGAATTAAGACTGGACTGCATATGTTACCTGTGTCTAGCTAGATCTTAACACACTGTCAGGCCTGAAAAATGCCATTCATTCATAAAGCATTACAGCTGTAGTAGTCTTAGGTTTTTACAGTACGGCTTTCACTGTTGTAGAGTGTTCAGCATCACAAATGAGAATGAGATCAGAACACTCAAAATCAAGGTTGCAGGATGCCTTTGTTCATTGAATTTTCACTACTGGAGAACCAACTTCAAATCTGCAACAGGTCATCTAAGGCAAATTGTGCGGCCTCCCCTAATCACTTGCACAGAGTGTTACACATCATAAAACCACTGGAGAACCGGACAGGTTGTTCATGAGGCCAAACACTGGCATAGCAGTGACTCTGAAAGTCAGGTTGGAGGGTGTATGTATAATTCTGCAGATGAGGCCATAAACAAAAGTTTTGAGAACCATCTCAATTTTCAACATGAGGCCAGGGTATCTCACAGGAAATATCATCACCTTACAGGACTAAATACTAACTTTGCTTCAAGCAACTTCAGAGGTTCAATACCAAGGCAACTGTTAAAAGGAAGGAGAGTATGTAATACAACAAGGAACTTGGTACCTGCTAGACCTGACTAGACTTTTTCCCACATTGTCCTTCTTTGGGAAACATTAAAGAAAAAAGAAATCCTCTGTAGAACTTCTTCTAGTTTTACTGGTAGGAAAGTTTAAGTTTCAACAGGGAAAATATAACCCCTACCACTAATTTTTCAGCCTGGAGGGATAAGCATATTTTTCAGAGTTCTGTCCCACTGAAAATTTTTGCAAGTTAAAAACCTAATTTTACACCCTGAATTCCCAAATAAGGATCATTTTCAGATGCTGTGAGAAATTGAGAGCAGATACTGTCATGGTTCATTAACTTTAGATTTCTCCGTGCTTCAGTATGCCAGATACCTATCTCGGCATGAGTAGAGGAAGCCAGAAAACTAACTGAGCTTGGTTAGTCACTGTTGCATACAGACCCTGTACCCCATTAATTGGAAACTACCTTGTTCCTAATGTGCAGATGTCACGCTTGTTTACGTCACTGTAAATCTAGAGAAATTTTACTGAAGATAGGCGATAAAATGTAGGTTTATAGCAATGTAAACAACATCAGTGTCAATCCTGATGCCTTTATTTCACTGAAAATCAAGGGAGGTTCATTCTTTGTAGGTTCAAGGAAAACTATTTGCCATTTTCCACTGTAAATCCAGTAACAGGAACTGGTCTTTGACTCTTAAGTTTACCAATGCACCAAGTATTTTACAAGTGACCAGCAAAAATGTATCAGAGTAAATACAAAGTCCATCATCTGAAACACATTAAATGAGAAAGAAGCATGGTGTGTAAGGTTATTAGATCGGCTGCCTCTTTCCCACCCCAGTATAACAATGAACGGAAGTGTTACCCTCTGGATCTGATCCAGTTTCCACTGAAGTCAATGGAAAAATTCTCACCTTCTCTAGTGGAAGCTGGATCAGGCCCTGAGTGAAGAAAAACCTGCAGATCTCAAGCAGAGAGCAGAGCAATGGCACACATCAGTTACGCGTTCTTGTAAATCCTGTGTACTCATAAGATGCTGTATAATTTTGTAAGAAGTTTGTAAACAAAGCCTGTAATAAATTTGTTAAGGCCTAATCCTGTTTTCACTGTAGCCGGGGATGGTTTTATTGTCAACTGCTGTCATGGCACAATGACTTCAAAGTTCCTATCCAATCTTTTTGTATGTATCTTAAGTAATTAAGCAAAATCTTCAGCTCACAAATCTAGTTTGAGCATTCTAAAACTCATTCCCATTAAGCAGCTCAGATGCTCTGTCAATATTGTTTTGCCAATAGATCATTATAAACATACATTTTATTTAGCTTTTCTCCCAAACGACTGAACACTATTCTGAAATTGCCTGTCTGTGTCAAAATATATTTTCTCCGTTTTTCCCCTAGTTTTTTTACAGTCCATTTAGTAATAGTAAAAAATGCTCCACTGAGGTTTTGGGAAACCATCTGCATTTATTTTATCACCTTTGAACATGTGTTCAGGAATGAAGTCTGCGCAGCAACTTTACTGCTACCAAGAGATTTGTGCGGCTGCACCAGGAAGAAACTTTGGACTATACAGAGTGTGTGCTTGAAACCACTCTGCTCGTACTCTGTTACTTTGATTCTTTAGCAATCAGAGTCTCTTGCTCGGATATACATTATCTGCAGACAATACCAAACAGGAAACACATCTGATTGGGAGTCACAAAATTAAAAATTTAATGATAATGACCTGCTATTTCTGACCTTTCATCAAATGCATTTGCACAGTGAAGTAAAGCGCGTAACCATTCATTTCATTTAATAGAAACATTGTGGCAAAATCAATGGGATTCTCTGTTCTCCACGCTTGGTACGCGTATGTAATTCATCATGCATGGCGGCTGGTGGAGGGGGATGGAGGAGGAGGAGGAGGAGAGGATAATAATCACTACAGCTTGTGAGAAGTAAAGAGTTGTGCTCCGGTGCATTTTAAAGTGTGGAGGGGTTGTTTTCTGAAATGCTTTGCCTGTATTTTGTTACAGCAGATGGCAGAATGACAGAGCAAGCACAGATGGGGTGTAAAAAAGTCAAGTAATGTAAGGATAACAAAATCTTTCCTGGGAGAGTCGGCCATTCACTACCGCTGTAGGTCCATGAAGTTCTGTGCAGGTAATTGCAGAGCTCAGCAATGACATTCTTAGTTAAATTATTGGCAAAAAAAAATGTATTTTTTCCTGAAACGTAATATATCCACAAGCTGGATTTTTTTTTTTTTTTTTAATCCCTTGCTGCTTTGGTATCTCTGATGAACAGCAAATGGTAATGCTTTCCATGAGGGCCACTGAATATAGATTTGTCCTTTGTTTCACTGCTCAACTTTGAAGCCAGCAGCACTTGAAAGCCATACTTTGACTATGGAGCTGGCCTTTTGATGTCATGACCTCATGTTTCCGGGCATTTTGACCACAAGGTCCTATTTCGGAGCCATTAGCCACACAATTAGGTGAGATCATGAGCAGTCTGGTCTAAAACATGCTCGAAAAGTGGCTGTGTGCACAGCAGCAAAGGAGCAAAAAGAGAGTGATCCCATCTTTATATCCACCTTCCCAAATCTCCTGCTCTGCTTTCAGTCTCGAGCTGCAAGTTGCATGTTCAAGGGCTGCATCATCAAGGGTTACTTCCTGCGTGTCCAAGGGCTGAGATGCCAAGTAGACCTTTGACAGAAGGACAGTTTCTCAGTTAATGTTTTTTTGCCTGCCGAGCAGTGTGCCTTATGTGAACCTGAATGGACCTTCTGTAAAAGGTTGTTGTGGCTGCAGGAAGTCAGTTGTCCCCTCTCTAAAACACAGAATGTTGATACTATTTGCCTGTGTCACAGGTAGAAGACAGCGTAATTGATAGACCAGCTCCATTATGTGCAAATTACATTGAGACCATTTGACAGAAAAGACTAATGTGTCCAGGGGAGGCTGCTAAGGAAGAAAGCAGAATGGCCCTCTTAGATAAGCAAAATTATTTCCATGGACGGTGGGAGAAAAGGAAAGTAAGTGCTGAAAAAAACAAGGAGTCATAGCTGTTGGGTGGCAACCATCTTACAGAGATTTAGGAAAGCAAGCAAGAGAGATTATTCATCTATAACCTCAGATGAAAGACTCTTTCCTGTCATGATAAGGGTTAAGGAAATACCATTAGATCATCTGAAATATGAATTCAAAAGGAAAATGAACCTCTATTAATTGAGGTCAATCCCACTGCGTTGATTAGGAATTATCTATGCTCACTGAGCACCGATAATGAGTCTTGCTCTCAGTTAGACCTATGTAGCCTCTGTTGTCAGGACTTAGGACTATGAAGCTGTTAAGTGACAGCAGAATTTGGCTCAGAAGGAATTAAATGCAAATGGAAGGCATAAGGTGAGCCTAAGTTGAAAGCATTATCCACCACACAAAACAAGTCAAGGTTTTAACATTGGTATCAGAAAAATTGTTCCTTAATTTGTCTAGTTACAGGGATTTAAGTTTTAAAATTTGTTTTGAACTGTCTGATATGAACAGTGCACATACATTTAGCAGCAATTTACAATAGAAAAAAAAACTGTAAATGGAAATATGCAGTAAAATACCACATCTAGCACTGTGAATAACTTCTATTGATTCCCATTCATGTTCTCAGTGTCTGAGAAGGGAATTTTAATACAAATCTTGGTTTTATTTTACACATGGTATCTTGTATAATAAGCACCTAAACTTACTGCTTGTAGATGCTTGCAGTGTGCAGTCTTTGGGGACAATGGAGCAGAAGTACGGCTTTAAAGTTGCTGGACAACGTAAAAGCTTTAAGTCTCACGTTTGTACAGCAGGTAGTTAAACCAAACATATGACCGTGACAGAATCTGCTTCTGAGGCTCAGAGATTAAATATGTTTTAAAATATCAAATGGCAGCTTTTGTCAAGTTATTACAAATACCTTGAGTCAGATTCATATATGACATAGCCCACTGCTCATATGGAGTGCAATTTTTTTTAATCTTTGTTATTGCACAGAGCTACTATATGTGATACACATTAACTTCAGAAGATAGGAATTTGTTCATTTCTGCACCACTGACAGAGCATACACCATAACCCCACTTTATGAGCCAAATCACAGGTCAGAGCATGATCCCTGAATTTATGTCCTGAGGAAAGGACTTCTAGGAAGGAAATTTTTCCATTCTGCAGAAAGCGAGACCTCAGCTGCCACAGTCACAGTGTCTATGCCATGATATCACAAGGACGTATGTTTGAAGTCTCAAGGAGGTAGAAACCGGCCAACTGGAGAGCTGAAGGTTCAAAGTGGGATGAGTGGGACAATAATTATTACATAGTTCCTTGAAAACTAGACCCCCTCAAACACATAAAATAGACTCTGCAACCATTACCATCCTCCTGATCTCAGGATCTGACTTGGAGGCACGTATCCCCTAGGTCAATAATCTTGGCCGTCTTGGATTCCTGAGACTTGGCGTCAGGACATGGTACTTGTTCTCGGCGGGGGTAAAGGTGAAAGAAAAAACCTTCTCCCATCATAATCAGATAACAGCAATTATGCAAAGGGGAATTCTCATGAGAACAGTTTTGTCTCAAACTCCCATGGTTTTTTTTGTTGTTGTTGTTGTTTTTCCAAAGAAATAGAAGATATGTGTTCCTGAGAAAGGCTTGCTGCATGTAGTTTTCTCAGAGACATATAAGGATGCTGAAGAATAGAAGTTAGACAGAAAGAGGAAAGTTCTCTTTTAGTAGAGTCATTCAGTGATCTATTTTTCCCTCAGGTTTCCTCTTATCATGTTGGTGGTTCGCTACAAAAGTATGAGGTGAAGTCTTCTGACGTAGGTCCTGCTGTGGCAAGCACTTATATGTGAGTGGAAGAGAACCACACTACCATGAGTGGATTGAGGAGAGGGGGTCAGCAGTCTCTGTGGCTCCTTCCTCTCTTTTTCCAAATGCCATGGAGACTGAGGTGTGTCAGTGGCACAAAAATGGAGAGCAATAACAGTATAAATGCACAACACGCTTCCCCATTCACAACAGCCAGGCAAAGACAGGCATGAGGTCAACTCCTTCATCTCACAGGCTGCTCCTGGGACAGATCCTTCATCTCCTCCCATGGAATCTTAGAAGAGACAGATCCACACTGCCATTTCTTAAATCAAGTTTAAGAAATATCAAGGCAATCTTGCAATGGTTTGGACACAGGTCACACAAAATGAAAGACTAAAGAGGAAGGCAAAAGTGGGTGGGGTCTTTTTAGCAATAGTTACTCTTGAACAGTTTTGCTTGCATGCAGACTGTACACAAAAAGCCAATCTGAATAGTGGAAAATGTTTAAGTGATCCATATAGTTTTAGGGGGAACAACCACACATACAACTAATAAATACTTCACTTTATTCTGATCTCACGCAAGTTTAATATCTGACTTCAGTAGGATTAGTCCCAGTTTTTACTGATAGAATAAAGCTTGGAATTATGCCTGTGACATTTTAAAGCAGGTGGTGGGCTCTGTACTTTATCAGACTCTCATCTCTGTATATCACGTAGCTGCTGCCTGCATAGCTACATGATGAATACCAATTGAATTATTTAATATGATATATTACAGGAGGTTCTACACTTCTGTGCTGTAGCAGCTTTAAACCTCATGTGCCCTTTGTGGAGGGACACTGCTGTCGGATCTCAGACTGATTCAATGCAGGTAAACCCAGGGCCTTTCCATGGCATCAGCTAAATAGCCTCCCCTGAGAACCATCATGCATAGCACTCAAAATTAACTTTACTTCTTGCTTCAGGTGTAGCTTCATTGGGCCTTTTTTTTGCTTGGAGAAATGACGAGAAAGAAGTAAAAGCTAGATTTGCAGGTGCCATTCAGAATTAAACTCTGAAATCTGTAATTATTGTCAATGCAAGAAGCACTGGAAAGTGCAAAGATAGCATGTAAGCTGAGTGAAGATGCTCTTATTCAGAAACAAAACTACATTAGACAACAGCAATCTAATCTCAGCTAAAACAAAGAAGCCAGTCCTGCTGAACAGAGGTGCCCATCCAAGTTTCTTTTTAATTCACAGGAAACTTAACATTTTGGTTTCCCAAGCATTTTTTCAGAAAGCAAATATTGAATATAATTAACAAGATAACTTCTACTGCATTAAAATCACTCCAGAACTACAATTTGAAATAACATGAAATGATTCATTCGGGGTAAGCGTCACATCCTGAATTTTGTAGCCTTTACCAGCCTCCAGTAATGATTCGTTTTGGAAACTAGGGCATACAGGTTGAATTTGTGGGCTTGGAAAACTTCTTTGAGATTTTTCTCTTCATCTGCTTTTCCGTAAATGCCGAAGATTTTACACTCCCTAAACGTATTCTGAAGTGTTCGCTTCTGTCAATCCTGAAGTAATTCATTATTCCTTGAAGTGTTTACTAAATATTCCATTTCCCCAAGCAATGACCTACTCAGTGGGAACAGTGCAGGCTCCATATGTGACGAACTACAACTCAGGAGGTGTGAATACAGCAAATAACACAAAAACTGATACAAAGAAATTAACTGGAAAGTCAAAACTGGAGTTTGACAAGAACAACAATAAGAGAGAGAAGCAGAAGTTGAGAAAAAAAAATCTGAAAGTTTGTATTCTTAAGACAAAAAAGATCAGCTGGCCTTTGATAATAGCAAGAATTTTTTTTCTTATAGAGTTCATCCCTCTCTGATTACTGCCTTGTAAAATCCATTCCTTTCCCATGAAAGTAAAATATAATAGCTTGAGCTGAAATTCTGCTGTCAGGGAGATTTTCATGCTTAAAATATTTAGTGAGACTCTGCTAATGATCAGGGTAACCACTCCTAACAAATTCTTCACTTAAACCTGTAATCCCATGCTGTCCATCTGGCTGTGGGAGCGGTTTATTGATTCATTCTTCAAAAAAATACACAGTCAGGATTTACCGAGAGCCAGTCCATAGCTCAGGCTGCATTTAAGTGGATTTAGTTAACTTAGCCTGTTGCATAGGTCTTGATCCAAAATAGCCCTTAAGCATATGTCCAATTTTAAAGAGAAGAATAGCTGTCTTGAAGTTGGTAAGCTTAACCCTGTGCTTAAAATTAAGCATATGGTCAAATATTTTTATGGACAAGGGTAATAATAAGAGTCCTGAGTGATGTTATTACTGGAAATAATAGCGATTCACTAAAAAAAACAAACAGAACAAGAATATGAGCAAATGTAGTAGTTCTCATCCCATAAATTTGGCTTAAAATTCTTAGGAAAAAAAAAGCACAACAGGTAATCTGTAAACATTTAAGATCTGATCCAAGGTCCACGGAAGTTTGTAAAAAGCTTCATAAATTTCCAGCGGGTCCTGAATTATGTGCTTAATAATTGATCTGTGATCAATAAAATGTTATGGATTTATAGGATAAAGAGAAGAACACACCAAATAAAACTAATAATTTGTTTTTTAAAATCAAAGAACAAAATTAGTAGATAAAGTAATATCTAGAGTGCAGTAAAACATTTGGCAGTACTTCACAAATTCTTACTTGAAAAAGTCATTCAAGTAGACTTGGATATGAATGCAGTCACCTGGACAGGGAGCTGGGGAAAGGAATATGAATTACATGCAAAGATAACTGGAAATGTGCTGAACCAGGGGAAGAAGTCATTCAGGGGGTAACTGTAGAAACAGCTTTAGACCTGGGGTGAAATTATCAAGACCACCTTAGTGACTTAGGTGCCCACATCACATATTTGAGGGCAAATTGGATACTTCCCTTCAAATGAGGGGTTTGACAGCAGTACTTTCTAAAAGGTGCTGAGGAAACAGAAAAGAAAATGTTTTGAGTAATAATTTGAAATTAGTTTCTCCTTACCTAGTGACTCTTATTCAGATAGCTGCTTAGAAGGCAGCTGCAGATTAGGTTCTAACAACTGCAGACGAATATCCTAGTCACATGCCTAAAGAAACTCCCCTGCAATTTCTCTGAATTTATCCCCCCTACCATTAATATACCCTACCCAAGAATTAAGCAAGTTGCTACAATGGGGTTCTAAGGGCTTCCACGTCCCTGTTAGATGGCTCCAGCAATTTATGGAAGATTTAAAACAAACACACAGAAAGCTGAGGGATTCCTCCAGCATAAGACTGCTTATCTAGAATTTGGACTAAAAGGGTGTTTGGTATAGAAGTAACATTTCTTCTCCCTACATAGTAAGACACCTTGGAGTAGGGTCACCCCAAGCAAGGATGAGCACTTTTGCCTTCTTATACTGTTTTGCTGAATGTACAGAAGGGAAGAAACTAAGCATTACCCACTTACAAATAGAGTCTTATATGTAAAACAGGTCCTATTTTCTTGTCTTTCCACTTCTGTTGGTAGCTAGGCTCAGTGTTGCCTTAAACTCAGAGTCCAAAAAATGTATTGCTCCCTCTATTAGAAGTGGTTGTTGCTATGACTTGAGTGGCATAGAGTGGGACACAGATCTGCAGTTTGATCACCCCAGCTCACATGCACGAGCGCTTTGCATCAAGGTGCCTGACTAGATGCTGTGGGGCCAATGCACATGCATCGCTTCTAGAGAGTAGTGGGTCAGGCCTGAAGTGGTATCAGTTGTGCAAAAATTGCCCTCACCTCCTCTCCCAGTTTCACACATATGGGAGAAGTTTTACAAAAGTGATAAAAGTAGAGGTCCTAAAATCTACATCCACTGCAGTCACCAACAGGGGAACCCTGGCAAACATGTCCTAGAAATAAGCAGTGGTGTGCCACCATTTTCACTAAAGATAGCTGATGCCAGCCTGCTGTCTTGCTGGCAGCAACTGCCATGCAGACCATCAGCGCGGACTTACTTTTGTGCCCAGTTCTTGCTCAGCCACAGTTCTTGATGGCTGGTGAAAGACCTGCTCTTTGGGAGCAGAAAAGTAAGTACTTGTTAATGGGGCACTTTGGAGATCTCCTCCCCACCCAGTGCAAAAAAATTCCAGCACTCGCACTACTTCATTGGCAGCAGATGAAAGAAACAGGCAAGGACAACACAGAACTTGGTTAGGACCATAATAGGAGATCCTGGGAGAAGCGTGGTTCTTATCTGCAGAGACGACTAGCTACTGGTAGAAGTGGATGAACAAACACTCACCCTCTTCTGTCCCATGTGATCTGACTTGTATTCCATATGCTTAAACATCATGTGAGATAATGAAAGTACTTGGGCTATTTCTTTTGTGCATCTTCCTGCACTTTTGGCTTAAATGCTATTTAATGTCATCCTCACTGTCAGGATAGGTGAGCATCCTTCACTGTGGAGATCCAGAGGTGTTCAAAGAAAAGGACTAGTAGCTGTCACTGAAACTGACAAACGGCTGTAAAGATAGCACTAACACTTGCTTTCGCATCTCTCTCCCCTCTGCAGTTAATTTCTGGTTCTGGATAGAAGTGTCTGTGTTTCCTGGCTGCCTTGCAGGGGGTAGGCAACTGTCACAACTAATACAGAGAAGTCTATGAGGTTTTATGTCATGTAGTTAAAGAAAAAGTTACCACCTCAGACACAAGACACAAATGAGTCTCTAAAAAAAGCCAACCAATTCTAAATGAAAGTTGAGCTATAGGGTGCTACTCAAGGTAAACCAGATTGCTGTTCCTTTCCTTCCTAATTATTTCTCCAGATTAATTTCTTAGTCTGTCACCCACATGTGAGGGACTCTAAGGAAAGGTGGCCAAAACCAGACCGTGAGATTAAATATTTGGCCAGCTGGAAACAGCTTGCATGCTGCAGGCTGGGCATCCCTGTCTTAGGGATTGATGGATTCTATCATAGACTTAAAAAGAGGGACAAAATGAGAATATATTCCTTTTCCCTCAGGATCATAACCTCATTCACAGACCACTTCTTTTGCCTTCCAGCCCGATGTGCACTGGCAAATTAAAAGTAGGAACTATGTATAAGGAGAAAGGGGATTGGGCTTACTGAGAGAAGTTTTTGGCACTGTCAGAGTCAAGTGCTCAGAAAACGTCAATCTAGCCCATAAATAAATCAGTTTTCCCTTAAAATAACAAAAGATATAATAGTTCATCACGGGTAAATGTACATTTATATACTTCTTGATTCCCTTTTCTCCTTGGTGCTAGACTGACTATGAGGTGGTTGTGATTCTTCTTTTTTTTTTTTTTTTTTTTTTTTAAAAAAAAAAAAAAAAA
>VZSC01013461.1:41457-55996 GCA_013398225.1 Steatornis caripensis | reverse complement strand
TTTTTTTTTTTTTTTTTTTTTTTTTTTTTTTTTTTTTTTTTTTTTTTTTTTTTTTTTTTTTTTTTTTTTTTTTTTTTTTTTTTTTTTTTTTTTTTTTTTGGGTAGACCTACTGTGGTCTGCAATTCCAGAAGCCTTCCATGGGCTGGAAGACTTGTCCTTACTACAGTTTACCTACAAATCCCAGCTAGGTAAAGCAAAGTGGCATGGACTGAGAAGCACAAGACCAGCATTTTCCATGAAGAGGAAGTCCCAGGTGTTTTCAGCTCAAGTGTGAGCTCTGAAAATGAAGTTAAAGCAGTCAACACCGACCGTGTGACAATGTACATAGGAGCTGAAATCCCAGGGCAAACAGCTTCAAAGAGTGAAAAGAGAGAGAAGGAGAGAGCAAGGGAGGAAGAGACAACTTCCTTGGATGACTGGCAGTGGGGACAAAATGCCAGTCCTCAAATAAAAATGCACAGTCTACAATAGAAATGGTGAGTTGGGTGCAAGACAATCAACCATTTCTGGTCTGGGCAGGGGACAGGATAAAGTAGCAAGAAGATCATCTAAGATAAAGCAATATTTGAGGCCAAGAAGCTGAAGGCCACCCACGCAGATCAAATGGGAAAGCGCTAACAGGAAAGACATTTTGCAAGTTAAAAATATAACCGATTCCTTAATCTGGGAACACAGAGCTGTAAAATAACAGCTGTACAGAAAAGCAGAACAAAGTTTTCTTCGGTGGTTTAATGAAAGGTGGTTGAAGGGAAAGACACTGTCTACTTTATCAGAAATAGGCCCTGCCAGGCCCTCAGCCAGGACGGCTTCATGTGGAGAAAGGCAGGGTTGCATTCCTCTGAGATGGCAACACAGCTCTGCCCCAGAGGCCAGCGCAGCAGTCTTCAAAGTAACAATGAAATACTAGACGTTTTAAAAGGATTTCCCACTATATTGATGTTGTTCTCATAACACAAGCCAAGGAGTAGGAAGGCAGCACATCAAAACACATTTGCGTGCACTTGGAACCAGGCATCTCTTCTGTACCAGATAATGCTTTCTACTGCCTGTAAAGGCAACATTTGGACTGCAAGTCCATGGAAAAATCTTCCTCCAGCACCTGCACCAAAGGAAGGATGCTAAGAAAGCAGCCTCCATTGCAGATGGTGTTTGAAGTAATTAACAAAACCCAAGAGCATGTTGAACACTGTACGAATGAACACTCCTGCTTCTGCCTCGGCGTTCAGCCTGACCACTTTCACTGCTACGAGGACCATACCTGACCCTACATTTAGGATGGCTGTGACTGTAGTGGTTGACCCAATGTAAAGCATAGACATGAAATACACTATGATTCAGACTAATTGCATAGCACTTAAGTGCACTTCAGTTCAGAAGTACAAGTGATGCAATGCAGGCAAGATGTTGTTATGGCTGTTGCAAGGAGTTACTTATTCATCTGTCAGTGGCACCTCTGCTTGGAAGTGAGCACTGAAGACACCCAAAGCACCACAGAAGAACCACTGGTGACAAGACGCAGGAGCTTTGCAAGCTCGGGAGCTGAAAACACTCTTTCCAACCATCACATTTTGTAACAGCACAGAACAGAGTCACTGATACCATCTGCCTCTCTGCAGTCTTCTTTCTGTCAGTATTCCCCACTATTACAGCTCTTAAATTTTTCTATCATCAAGTACATGACAAATGCAAGACAGCGGCAACTTCTACAGTCTTTTATGTTACAGTCTTATCAGCTCTTCCACAATCCCTTTGCAAAGCTTGGAAGAGTCACAGAACAGAAAAAGACCATTATGTTGCAGCGTAAGGACTGACTGGTTCATGACATAGTTGCTACTACTCACATACTCCCCGGAGACAAAGTGTTGGCACACCAGGAGACGCCTAGCTTGCTGAGCTTACTTATGATTTTGCTACACACTAACCGCATTCATACAAGAAAACCGTGTAGATCCCTCTCTGCTTCATCAAACACGAATTGGTAGAGACATCTGTGAGTTCTTTCTATTAAAAGTTCTGATTTGTGATAGAAATCAGGCTTCCAAATCTAGTTCCTCATCTTTGCAAATACTATTCTTTATTATTTCAATATCCTTATTATTCCAGTATTCTGGTTATCCCAGCGTTGTTCCATATTACTCTTCAGGAACTAATTGTAAAGCATTTAGTGGCATCCAGAGTTTTAGCTGACATAATATGATATGTATCAAGGGTGGAAACATTTACTCATACTATTTGGTGAATCAGTGCATGACAGAGATCTGAGAACAACATCTATTGACATCTGTTTGAGACATAGCATATCTTTTAGCTACTCTGTCTCTTACCACCATCAGCTGCTACCTCTGCCTTTTATTTTCAAATCCAAGAATACTGCAAAAAGACCTTTACTTATGCAATAAACAGGGCACCTGTCTTGCACCTGTTTTAAGCATTTACCAATGACAATGAATGACTGAGCTGCCTGAGCTAGAGAGAAAAACAAAATTATTACTTAAAATTGCAAGGGAAAGAGCCTACGGAAGACTGCTTAATCAATGTAATCTGGCAAAGTACTGCATACTGGAACAGATCCCGCTCTTCTGTACTGGCTGAAGAATAGAGACAATTTTTGAAGACTATGGACATTCTTTTAATACTAGCAAATGATGTGTTACAGCATTTTCACCATGATCAAACACAAAAGAAAAGTCAGGCTTACCAGTGGATGAACCTTTTTCAATCACATGTGTGAAATGCAGGGATAAGAAGGAGAGGGCTGCGGAAAACCATAACAGGTACTGTTAAGCAGTCAGCAGTTGAAAACCGGCTACGGTAAGACTGGAGCAGTTTGGCTCTGTAAAACTTAAAGGGCCAGATTTACAGAAGAACCTTAGGGGAAAAGCCTGTGTAAGAGCGTAATTCTCCACTCAGACAAGGCAGAGCCACCTGGTTAAAAGTTACCCAGGAAGGTGATGCTCTAGCATCATGCTTGTTACAGCTTTATCACAAAAGGAGTTGGGTACGGTCACAGTTACTTCCCCCCCGGCGGGTTACCCTGATCATTGAATAATACACATTACACTGAATAAAATACATTCTAGACGTCTAGGGGGGAAAAAAGTGCCCTGAAAAGTCTCAAATTGTTGCAACAAAATTGCTCATGTATTCACTCTAATATTTCTATTTTATTCAGTGTAATATGCATAATGGGTCCCTGTCTAATTGAAACAATTCCAAAGCACTTTGGACTGGCCAAAGTAAGTGAAAGTAAACTCAATTATTGATTTACAGCTCCCCTCTTCTCTATAACTGAATCACAGGGAAGCAGTCAATAGTGCGTCAATATTTTTGAAGTGAGAGCAGAAACATCCGAATGATAGGGCACAGGTATCTTTGTAGGCTTACCATTGGCAAACTGACGTTATGCATAGCCATGCTCTGCTTCCATTTTTTGCTTTTTATCAAAGGAATTATAACATTTTCCTCACCTGAGGCATTCAGTGACTTTCATGATTGTTAAGATTTTCAAATGTTAGCACTTACTTTTACAATGACCTAGATGAGACAGAGACTTCAAAAGCAGAAGATGATGAAGCAGTATCAGAGGGTTTCAAAGGAGGGCTCCCTTTTTTCCTTGCTGCCCAAGATCATCGCAGCATGGCTGCATGGGACATCTGGGGTCCATAGAGTGTGCCCCGCCCTTTGCGCACTTCAAAGGTACCCTAAACAACATGCCAGGTAGCACCATGAGATTCAGTAGGGTATTTCTGGAGTTATGCGATATGAACAGGCAACAAATTTGGACTCAGGCTTGCTCTGAAGCAACTGTTCTATATGGCCACCGGGAAGCAGCTATTGGGTTGCTGATGGGATTTATTTTCTTATACTGAATATAAGTAGTTAAATGTTGACAGAACTGAAACCTTATTTTTTTTCATATTTTCCCCTATGATTAAGAGCTAATTTTAGCAGTTTTCCCAATGCCATAATTTTCCTCCTGTCACTGAGTTTACTTTATACTCTGCTCAAGTTTCCGCAAATATGAAATCAACATCAGTCTATTGGAGATATTTTACTTCGTAATACTTCATTAAATTTGTATCACCAAATAAAACCCTGTATGTGCAATAACTCTGACTTGCACAGAACCCGTAAACCACTATCTTTGATTGCCTCCAGACATAAGAAGCTATGACGTTCTCAAACATCTTAGCATCAGAAGAATTGCTTTGCAAATTTAATTTGCTATAGCATGTTTCAGAAAACATTCTGAGTTTTTCCCCACTAACTGAAATGTCCTGAAATGTTACGAGCCTCATTCTGCTCTTACTTACACCACTAATTTGTATTATTTCTCAGTCATCTCAGTGAGGGTGATACCAGTCTCCAGTTCTCTGTGCTTAGTCCTAGCAGTTCCCACTTCACTTTTTGCTGTGTGGGTTGTAGTTTTTTTACAGTGTGTCATTAGCATGATTGATTACGTGTTATTAACATGTCACGAAAACTTGCCAGATGTAACTTAAAATTGGATTCTTAATGAATATCTGGGCCTGAATCTGCTTTTTCTTACACTTTGTTCACTCTGAAGCAGCAACTCTGAAGGCAATGTGCATTGGAGTGAGATTAGAAGGGATCTGTGCGCTGAATCCTACATCCAAGAACAGCTCTGAAGATATCGGGGCGGGGTGATGGACATTGAAAGCGTGGCAGTTGGAACTTGAATTTTGCTTTTAATATTGCACAATGCAAACATTACTAATATGGTAAGTTTTCATGTATTCTGTAATCAATTAATGGGGTTAGGTTTATCACCTCATACCATCTCATAAAAAAATTCAAAGGCAATCACTTAAGGGGATTTCTTTATACCTTACCATTAAAACAAATGTTCCTTGTAAGGCATAAATACAGGTGGGAAAAATTTACCATACAGGGATAAGAAAATTAGACAGGAAATGTTCCAATGATTATTTTAAATGTCTCTGGATGAGGCAACAGATAAACAGGGATAAGAAACTTCAGAGAGTTTGAAACCTTTTACTTTCTAAGCCAGACTGCCCTTTCCAGACACACACTCCTAAAAAATTAGGTACCAAAAGATTTATTAGCTGGAGAGAGAAAAAGTTTTAAAATATTTTTCTTCATTGCTTTAACATGAAGCAACTCAGAGTGTGTGTCCCCCTAGACATGAGGGAGGAATCTGATTATTCCATGATACAACTATGCTTTGATACAAGTCACTTCAATGCTTGCTATAAAGTTTGGTTTCATGGTTTAAAAGCTGGATTTGTGCTCCCTTGAATGTATGTAGATGTAAGAATTTGTAAGTAAGTAAGCATATACTTTTTGACTCTATTGGAGCTTAAAAATCCACCTTTTTCTGTAACAAATGCTATCATATCCCATATTAGATGCTTATACCACACATATATACTGATGCCTGGTGTTCAACTTCCTGCAGCCAGGGATGTGTCAGGCAATGCTCCACACAAAATGGAAGTGCTATTTAGCATACAATTATCTGGTGGTTATTTTAGACTATGTGAAATTGTCTCTTCACTGTTATTATTTCCAAAGGTAAAAAAGGTTTCTGTAAAGACTGTTGGCTGACAAGAAGTGTGATAAGGAAGAAGATAAAGCATTTGACAGCAGAAACTTGTTATATTTCCAAAAGGAAAAGCAAGGAAGCAAAAGAAGCAGCCCTGATGGAGAAAAGAAGAAAGATTTCCTGTCTAGCGAAGACAATCGGCACTTGCTTGAGAAAGCAGAGTGGAGCAGACAACAGCAGGAGAAGTGTTTCCAGTGGTTCTCACAGAATTGGAACACAGAGTTTTCTTTGGCAAATGAATTAGTTGCAAGAGCCAAATGTCTTTAGAAACAGCTTATCCTCTGGTAGCTGTCTTTTGCTTAAACTCTCTAAACAAGCATCAGCAAAGCACTGTGAAGCATGAAGCCATTCCAAATGCAATCAGTTAGATAAGGCAGCATCCATTCCTACTTAGCCACTTGTTCTAACAAACTTAGTAATTCAAAGCTCTGTGGAGAAGAAACTTCAGGCTGCCTGCTGCACGGCAGGACGTCATGGATTAGGTTCTTATATACAGGCCAAGTGGTTTAGCGAGAACCCAGCCAAGATGCAAAGACCAAAGAGAAAATCCTGCTCTTAGATCTGCAGGGCTGATCTCAGACCCCCACATTTATGAAATCAGAGGGCAGGTCTACCGCTGTACATTTTTCTCCTGTCTGCATTCCTGGGAGAAAGCACCAAGTGAGGAAACAGCGGTTGCTTGCAAGGAGTTTACTCGCTTGTTTTCTGTATCTGATGTTTAATGGAAGGAGGGAAGAGGTTGAGGGACAAGAAACATTAGTCTCTGGCATTCCACACGAAAGAGCTTTTCTTCAAGGGCATACATCAAAGTTCCCAGATAGTTGCATTTTAAATCCATTCCTTACAGGGCAATGATCTGATAGAAGAGGAAATTCTCCTGGGACACACTGGCTTATGAGAGGAAATCAATGACTGGCATGCAGCTTATACACTGCTGGTTATGTCCTTGTTTGTCAGCTACCAGCAATACAGGCAATTAGGAAAATTCAAGTCCACTTTAAGCCTGGATACTAGTTGCCAGCTTGGCACTAGCCTCCCTGCTGTTAGGTCTTAGTTGACAAAATATCCCAGTTTTAGAGTGATGCAAACATTTTATCTCATATGTGTTTTATATAAATAATGAAAGGCAGCTGAAACAAAAAAATAATAATTGCTAGCATGTCTTTATTATTACCTAAATGGACTTGGTGTCAGGGTCATGTACTCTATTTAATCCAGTGCTGAAGTATAATTTCAAGAACATAAGTGGAAAAAAAGAAGAGTCATCTGAACCAAGATCCTCAGGCACCATTTATGTGAAGACTTACACATGTGATTAGCTTCACACAGTGCAAAACCAGTATATGGCAACACTGTTCTCAGTGTTCTCTTAAAATGATGTCTGGAGGTTTTGTAGAATTAGGCCTCTCATTTGCTACTTGAAATGGAACTTCTGTAGAAGTGCTTCGTATGTTGATGCATAAAAATGAAATATATTTTTAAAATTCTGAGGAACCCTACAATCTCTTAATGAGTAGAAGAATTCTTTTCATAACAGATGGGCCATAAATAATAATTTCTGTATTTTCTCATGTATTATAACTTTCTCGGAAATTGATTTTACACTTAAATTAATTCTCCTTTTTAAGTTAATATTTTGCATCTCTTTTATTTCCCATCTTTTGTCTTAGCATTGTCCATCTCTACAATAAGAATATTTTTCAATTTTGAGGCACAATGATTTATTCTCTCTTTAAAGACGGAAATCCATGGAAGCTTGTTATTTATTGTAAGGGGACTAGGAACTCACCTGGATTTTTTAAATTTATTTATTTTAATTTAGGCAAGACTAGCATTTCGTGGGAAAGAGACGGTGGTATCCCTGTCAGACAGGGAAGGGAGCTAGCTCAGGATACAAGGACTGCCCCCCTGACCACACCTCAGAAGATCCCATTTCTGCCTGTTCAGCATGCGCACAGTTATCAGAATAGAAGATGTGTTCCCACTTTGTGTATTCTATCATCACTTTTTCCCAGGGAACTTATAAAAGAATCACAATGATAATCACACATAACTATAGGTTTTGGATACCTGTTTCCAAGCTATGACACTGTTTTGGTAGATATTACAGTGTAATTGCAGTGAGTCCCCTGTAACATCGTTGTGGTCAGATGTATTTATTCAGCACAGAGAGTGAGTGTTCAGCTCCTTCTTACTGTGCACAGAACTGCCAAAAGCATTCCAAAAATAACAGAGGTCATAAGCACCTATATACACTTCACTCTTAAGGTGAAGATAGTCTCTAAAGACTTTCAATCAGAATTCTTCTTAATATGCTCTATGTTCTGCCTCTTGGAAGCCAAATATTTAGGCCTGAAAAGAAGCAACCGAGTATGCACATCTTGGGTCACTGGACCAGTCCCAGGTAACATGGAAGTCAATGGAAAGACTCTCCTTGGCTTTGGTAAGGTTTGGGTCAAGATGCAAGCCAAGAAAGAGTACAAAGGACTGCCGTAACAGTTCCTTTCTTCTAATGGCCAAGCTTCAGAGACGATAAGGAGAGTTCTGCAGGGCTTTTGGCTTTCCTACACAGATAAAGAGTCTATATTTGGCAATGGAAAATAGCCCTATTTAGAGTATTTTGTAAACAGTGTTAGTTATATGCAATGAATTTTTCCCACTGCCTATATATAGTTATCTGCAGAACTGTTATGTTAAGGTCAAGAGACAGAAAGGTATTTAATCTGACTTAGGTTTAATGTCACATTGAACTGCTTTAACTCACCATTGAGAAGCAGCTGTACTCCATGAGCAGTTTAAATGCTCGTATTCCTACAGTATTGCTAAGAGCACATATAATTTACTAAAATCAGCTTACCTATCAGTAGTCAGCAAACCTAAAGTATAGTTCCAGGCACAGTCAGAGACCACCTTTAAATCCATGTAATTCCATGTCCCAAATGAGCAGGATACAGCTTCATGGGGTGCTGATTCTCATTTAGGTAAGGGGGTACACCACAGGAAGTCTCAGGCCGTAAGCATATCGGGCACTCGTGGGCCACAGGGCTCATCTTAGGGTATGCCACAGTCCTGGCTGCTCCTCAGACTGTGCTTGTATATACACAGCCAGCGAGAACATTGATAGTTCTTGTAAGATGAGATATACCTTCATCTGTGTAAGGACACCAGATTTAGTGTTTTTAATGAAGAGTGTTACTTTCGAAGCAAATTTCAGAGGAATAATCACTTGCAAAAAACTACATGAAATTTTCTGTATTCCATTGCCATGCCTACTGAGTGGTGACTCAAGGGTATTTGAATGATACCTTTTTCTCATTAGTCACACCAAAAAGGAGCTGGTATTTTCATTGTCTAAACAGTAAGTCATTCAATGTTTACTAGTAGTACCTCAGGCCTCGGAATCTGAACTAATATCCAGGGCACAAGATATTCCACAAATATAAAAGCCTGATATATTAAATGGAAAAGACTCAAGGTGGCAGGAAAGGAACAAAACTTTTCCACACTATTATACTGAATTATAAATCTCGTTGCTGTAGGATATCACTGAGGGAAAACCAATAGATGTATTAATATAAGAAAACTGTTCATGGAGGCTGACCTTATTTACAGATATTTAGCACAATGGCTTAGATATCTGTTCTGGGTCATGATGTCTCCAGAAAATGTTTGTCTTTCTTTTTCGTCTCCCAAAGTATCCACTGAGCCACCACTCAGTAGAGACTACTGGTCTAAACACGGGTTTTTTGGGGTTTAGAGCTGTCACACTTAGGTTCAGCAGGCAGTGTGTTGTGGTTTGAGCCCAGTCGGCAACAAAGAACCTCATGGCCGCTCGCTCACTCATGTTCCGTGCCTCCCCACCTCACCCACCAAGAAAATGTAAGGAAACCTGGTGGGTTGGGACAAGGACAGGGAGGGTTCACTCACCAATTGTGGTCACGGGCAAAAACAGACTCAACTTGGGTTAAAAATATTTGATTTAATCAGTTACCAATAAAAGCAGAGCAGGATAAGGGGACGCAAAAAGCCTGATCCCAAAACACAAACAAACATCCTCTCCACCAGCCCACCTCCCTCCTTCCCAGGCTCAAGTGCCCTTGCTCCCACTGTCTCTCCCTCCTCTCCCGTCAGCGGCACAGGGGGACGGGGAATAGGGGCGCAGTCAGGTCACCAGAGATTGTCTCTGCCACTCCTTCCTCCTCAGGCAGGAAGGGCTCCTCACACGCTCCCCCTGCTCCAGCGCGGGTTCCCTCCCATGGCAGACAGTCCTTCATGAACCCCTCTGATGTGAGTCCTTCCCACACGGTGCAGCACCTCAGGAACACACCGACCCAGCACCAGCTGCCCACAGAGTCATGGGCTGCTTTGAGAGCAAGCCCCTCCCCTGGCATGGGGTCTTTCACAGGCTGCAGGTCCATCTCTGCCTTGCTGTGGTCCTTCATGGACTATACTCTGCCATGATCCTCGGTGGGCTTCAGGGGCACAGCCTGCCCTCTCCCCGTGGGCTGCAGGGGAATCTCTGCTCTGGCTGCCTCCTCCCCCTCTCCTTCCTCACTGACTCCTGGTATCTGCACAGGTGTTTTCCTCACATCCCGCTCTTTCCTCTGCTGCAGGTCTTAATGACTGCTCCTTTGTCTCCTTCTTAAATACGTTATCACAGAGGCACCCCTATTGTCCCTAAACGGCCCGGCTTCGGCCCGAGATGAGGTGACTTGGAGCTGAGGGACCCTGGAGCAGCTTCTGACAGGAGCCACTGACCAGTGTAGCCCCTTCCCCTGCTACCAAAGCCCCACCACACAGACCCAACACACAGTGGTAAGTGAAGTGACTTGTTAGGAAGGAAACTTAGCAACAGACCCAGCTACAGAACCACAGCCTCCAAAATCCCACAGTTTTGCTTCTTTAAAAAATCTGGTGTTATCCAAATGCTCAAGAGTGCATCCAGGGCTTTGGGAATCTTTTATAGATGACTAGTTGTTCTCCATTTGGTTACTTTACTGAATTATCCTAGTATTTGATGGTTCCAATACAGAGAGTCAGAATGAACCTTGTCCTCTCTCTTACATGAAAACAGCAAGAGAAGTCCCATTCAATCAATATGTGACTTGTTCTCTTTGACCCAACAGGAAATATTTCATGTGATGTATCTGGGGAAAAAACGGAAGGCAGGGAAGAACTAGAGCCACAAAGCCACCATGGGAAGATAAGCACCTACTTTGGTTTTCATCCAGTATCTCATGAAGCACATACAGTTTTCAACCAGGATGTGAAAACGAGGATTCATTACTCCTCTCCCCACCCCAAAACCATCTTGCAGAAAGGAGCACACCCATTAAGCTACAGAGTAATGAAGAGAGGAGGCAGTGAAGGGAAAACTGTTCCTCTTCTAAATTCTGTATAAATACTCAGGAGAAGTGTTATTCATGCAAAACAGATGGTTGTGAGCAACCGAGAGTCATAGCATATTTGCCTGATTGTAGCCCAAAACAGTAGGGTGTTTCGGGTGCCATCCTGAGCGATATAGGTGGGGAGTATCTCCTGAAGCAAAGAGTTTAATGGTTTTTTAAAATCTTTACTATGGGTAAATGCCCCAGGCGCTAAACACACCATAGCAGCTTCCCAGCAGCAAAATGCGGTTAACTCCTGTTTTTCTTCTGCACCTGTTCTGCTTTTCCAGACAAGTTTTTTGAGAACTTCTGATGCTGAGTGAACTGGTGAATTTTCTGACTACATCAGGGATTATGGAATTGCATTTTTCACTACACTGGGTATGCTCAAGAGCAAAACGCCAGTCGTTTTGAGACCTCTGTTAAAAAGCTAATTGCTTTAGAAAAGAATATTTGCTAAAGTTAAAGACCCTTGAATCAGCCTGTAAAGTAAATGTTTCATCTATGGTGGCCTAAGATGCTGGGAACCCTCCTCCTCACATGCCAATGTTCAGTTGTGGTAAACACTTTCAAGAAGTGCAAGATATTTTTGTTTCTTTATAATTCATCTCTATGTGTTTGCTCTGAGCATAGCACGTGGAGGAGATGTCAGGATTTGCTGTTTCCTCTCTTGTCGAACTCTGCAGTGGGTTTAAGGTTTACTGAAAGATACACTGACAAGTTAGAAGAGATTGTTTAAGTTAAACTTTGTCAAGATGCCCAGACTCTTTCAGAGCAATGGGTGCTGAGAGGGTGGGGAAAGAAAGAGACAGTGTCATTATTTATGCATGCAGTCACAGCTCATTTCTGTTGTGCCTCCCCTAAGTTTTCATGTCTGATATGGGCACACACTGATGTCATATCTTTCCTGGAGTTAACTCAGATACTTGGCATGTAAGGCTTTAAGATGTGCAATTAGCTTGGACTGAAAACACCACTGAGCAGTGAAGCACGTACGCATATGGAGGATCATACCATCAGTTACAATGATTTGTAATTTATCCAACCTGTGAATACCTATCCTATTTCTCTTCATCCTGCCGATGCAGGTTCTTCCTGAGAACTATGCATTGTTCCCATGCATGAACTATCCAATGCTCCTGTACTTGTCTACCTATTAGGGGTCAGAAATGTTTTGTATCAACTTCCATGTATGCTGCAGCATCAAACAATCGAAGCAGACTCTTGTCTGATGCTGCAGACATACTCGTCCACATTGAAATTCCAGATCAGCATATTTTAAGCAAAATATAGTCACATCAGTGGGAACAGCAGAGTCACAGTACTGTTCCTTGCATGAGATGGTGCAGAAAAATAAAGGCAATCAGATTGCAGTTTCTTGTATAAAAGGCTGAATACAAACCTCTGGTCACCTGGAAAAGACAATAATGAATCGTCCTGAAATGATGGCTGTGCAGTGCATTGAGGCAAGGGGTAGATGTCTACCTCGGTTGTCGAGGACAGACTAGCGCTCCAGAAAACGCGCTGGCCTGGTTCTATCAGCGTTTCCTCACTAGGAGTGCCAGCTCAAGCAGATAGCTCCTTCTTGTGCCACCAACAGATGCCTATGGGCTTGCCAAATGAGATGGGTAGGGGAGCTCAGTTAAGATTAAAAGAAATTTTTAAACAACCTTGCTCAGTTTTGCAGTCCAGGTAGCCGTGCAACTACACAACCAGCATCTGAAAGGATAGGTATTGCTTGAGTCAGCACTGCTGCCAAAAGGAATCTCTGTGTAGTCATGGCCAGGAGGAAAAGTGCCTTGGAGATGACATTTCTGATGAACTTAATCTCTTCGGAGAATGATGAAAGAGAGTTCTGCCTCAGTGACTTATAAAGCATAGTATTCAGCCCTATTTACATGAAACCAGTTCTCCGGTCCATTCCTTTAATGTCTCATTCTCACTCACCCTTTCATCCCAGGGAAGAGGTTTAAGTCTTACAGCACCTGCCTTTTCTCTCTGAAGAAGACCTCTGCAGTCATACAGAGGTCTTATCTCATTCTCTTATCTCCTGTATCCCATACATGTCCACAGGATCTTCACATAAAAACTATATGGCACTTCGCAATCACTAAGGAAACAAATCGGCACAGGGAACAAAATTCCTTTCCTGCTTTCTAGAAACTGTCATGCAAACACATCAAGTTACCACTTCTAGCCCATGCCTCCAATGGGTGAAAAGCAGCAGTAATAAGAGCACCAAGCTAGGAAGTGGGGGACTGAATTTCTAATACAGCAATGACAAGATGGATGACCTTGACTGTGTCTCAGTTGCCCGCTTGTGAGCTGGGAACAGGATGATGTACAATTGAGAAGCATGTTAGAGCTGAGTGTTGCTATGTGACTGCAGAGAACAGAGTCTTGTACAATTCAGTGACTGGTTCTTTGGAAGACAACTCTCCCCAAAAGAAGACACCAAGAGAGAGGAGAAACTTCTGCTACCCTTTATAATGTAATTCAGTGACACTAAGAAATTCTTATACACTAAGAAGGCCTGCAGCTATGGACAGGTTTTTAAGAAAAGATAAAAGCAGACAGAGCCGCATGGAAACACAAATGACATCCGTTCAGAATTAGCTTTGCCCCTTTTATCTTCATAAGAAGCCAAGCTGAACTCCAACCTTTGGATTCTCTTGAGGCATTAGCTTTTCATTATGAGTGAATGGTTGATCACATTATGACAGATAAATGATCGACAGCAGGAGGGTTTACCAACATACCGTGCACTCCCACAGTCACTGAGGGGGAAGTCTAATGAGCAAATAACCTGCTGCAACTTTCTACATATTTCCTGTAATTGAGAACTCTTCTGTACTTCGTCTGGAATGCAGATGCCTGTCAGTCATGGGGTCATAAATAGGATTAGGTGCTGTTTCTGGAAAGACAGGCAACTAGCTTTAGATGCTCAGTTGAAAATACAGATGTTTTCTGGCTGTGTGGCTGTTACACAGTGGTATCTCCAAGTCTGTTTAAGCAGGTTTGGCTACTAGCTACTAGCCCCGAGGCCCTAGGGTTGCAACTGGTGGAGATCCGTAGGAAGGGTGCAGATCCCTACTGATTTTTGCCGATGCAATCAGTTGCAAGATCCTAGCATTAAAAGCTCTGTTTAGAGATACACAGCATAGAATTGACTCTCCAGCCTCTATTAAAATGATCTCCTAGGCACTGAGACTTTTTTTCTCTTAAGAGATTTGTTTCAGACCATTGCATAAAAATGATTCAGAGTATAATCTCCCCATAAGGGGAATCCCTAAGTAACTTCCCTAAGTTACCATGAGAATCCTGGTAAAATAATAGTTTTCTGAGAACTTTAACCTCCTCCATCCCAATTATAGCTGCATTGTGTTACAAAAATATCTGAATAATTACTGTTTACCAGAATTTAGTTAGATTTTTTTGTGGCATTGGCCATACATTTATTTCGCTACTACAGTTACAACAAGCAAGTATCTCCAGAAAAGAAATTTGTTTACCAAAAGAAGTGGGTGTTTTGGTCTGAGGTTTGGGGGGGGGGGAACTTTTAAT
>VZSC01013461.1:9975-41345 GCA_013398225.1 Steatornis caripensis | reverse complement strand
GGGGGGGGGGGGGGAATTTTTAATGCAATGTTTTATTACCAGCTGAATTGCTTGTCCAGAGACTGTGAAAGTCGTGTAACTTTTGTCAAAATAACATCACCACTTATGATAACTGACAAGCTCTGCCTCACAGCTTTGTTATTCTTCTGTGTGTCCTTTCACCTCCGTATCTATATTAGAACTTATTTCTCTTGTCAGGAGAAGCTATTTCTCCTGTCAGTAAAGCTTCTTATTTTAGGAATGTTACAAAAGAACCTTAAGATCACAACCAGGATCAGGGCTGCTTCATAAGCACACAGAAAAAATCCTTGCCCCCCAAAGTACTTCAAATCTCAATAGCCAGGATACAGAAGTATAGGACGAGAGCTACTGCAGTGAAGCAATTCCCTCAAGGTCACACAGGAGATCAGTGACCAGACCAGGAATAAAACCTTCACCTCCCACACCTCTCTGCTGTGCTCTATTTTTCTTTAGTAGAAAGGAATAAGTGTTGAAGCTTATTGGTTTAATCCAAGGCAAATTCCACTGGATTTCACAATAATGAAGGTATGATAAGGGGTTATATCCACTTTAATCAAACTTACAAAACCCTTGCATGGAATGCAGCTGAGTACAAAACCCTCCCATTTCAGCAGCTTATTCAGGATATGCAAACCAGATGGAAGTCTATGTATTACATGATCACATGTACTCTAGATCAGAAAAGAGCAATCGCCAAAATCATCCAAAGCAATGATACAAGAGAGGTCATTGTCTTCCATTCATCTATGTTAACGTCACAAAAGCCTCCACAGAGATAAGGGGAAGTGGTCAGTGCCCTGAAAGGCTGACACGCTAATTACAGGCAGAACAAAGGGGCCAGGGGATGAAGCACAAGCCAGGGTAAAGGAATGACACGGGGTGATGAGGATAAGGCCACAAGGTTATTCAGCAGAGACATACTCAACAAGGCTGCCCGTGTCTCCTGCTAACGTTGGGTTGATCCTAGTGCAAACAAGGTTCTTCCTCTTTGGGGATATCATTGTGAAGTGACCATACCCAAATGCACCCTTTTGTTACAGGACACAGAAGAAGGTTTCAGAGGAACAGTTCATTTTGCTGAACAGTGTTCCTGTATTCTCAGATCATTGTCTATCTTTAAGTCATAGACAATCTCTCTCTCACACACACACACACAGATACATACTGCATTTACAGTAAAAAAAATGTTCTACCTAACCGCCAGCACTGCTTGTGGTTTTTATTTTCAGACAGCATATCACCCTCATCAAAAATCCGTATTTTTCAGGTAAAATACACTTAACAAGAGTGTTGAGTTTCTAGCTGCAAGAGGAGGTGAGTATTACCATAAACCCATTGTATTTTCCCTTATTGTATTTTACGTTATGAGAGGTAAAACTATTAAGATTTTTCAATCTGAAACATTTGGATGAGTTTTATTTTGAGACAAAAAAAGAAACTGACATGCTTGCAAGTTTTTCTCCTCACACTGGCTTTTTGCAATTTTTGATATAACATTATTCAAACTGCCGTGAAGAATAGCAGTATTTTGCCCTGTGACTAAGTTAAAAATTCTATCAAGGATGCACTAGTTGGACTAAATCTAGTTCAGTTTAATGTGATGTTTCTTTCCCTTCCCCTTACATTACATTTGCCTCAGCAACATCCTGCAGCAATGAATTCCATTTGTCATACACACTTGTGCAGGCAAAAGGGAGTCTTAAATTAGTACAAGACATAAAGTACTTCATACAAAGGGG
Source organism: Steatornis caripensis (assembly GCA_013398225.1). Taxonomy (NCBI): domain Eukaryota; kingdom Metazoa; phylum Chordata; class Aves; order Caprimulgiformes; family Steatornithidae; genus Steatornis; species Steatornis caripensis. Next base: position 39,585 of record VZSC01013461.1, on the reverse strand, counting down.
CTTTACTAACCACTAATCTCCTAGGTGTTTCCAGCAAACAACTAACAGCAATGAGGTCTAAGACATGTCCATGAATTTTTTTTATGTTGCCAACAGCAGAATGAGGTTGACTCTTAGATACCTCAAGTAGTTTGTTAGAGGCTTTGAGAAATGCCACCAGATGCACAGCAGACCAGGACCAGCCCCAGCTTTAGAAGCCCACGGCTTCCAGATTCCCCAAAATCTCAACATTCCTTTCCTTTGCCCAGCTGGACTCTCACAGCTGTGAGGACACTGAAAGTCTATTACTTTGGATATGCCGAAGCCCAACATTTGTCTCTTGGGTTAGGAGATCTGTGGAGTAAATGGACATCATATTTATCTAGTCACTTTGTGACCACAGTAACACCTTGTGGTAATGGCCAGCAGGCCTGTAAAAATATTTTAATGTCTAAAGACACAGGTGGAATTAACCAAAACTACCAAGTTATCTAAGATCCAGTGCCACAAAAGCCATATTCCTCTGTCTCTGGGGAGCTAAATAACTCGTGAAGTTTGGCTTAGGAAAAAAAGACAAAGAAAATAAAGCTGGGATCGCTCTGATTTTGTCTTGAGCAATGTTTGAGTTCATTAAGGAGAACACTCACAGAATCTTTAATATCATCATTTTTTCCTGTTTATGGATTATTTGACTATAAGATTTCTCCCCCTCGTTATTCTTTCCCTGAGCTTTCATAGGACTTGTGAAAAATCAGACAGCCCCACAAGGATGTTTCCAATAGCCCAGAATATCTCCAGGCAGCAGAACTTGATTGTACGGGGGTAAGTGAATTGATCCTCGAATGACTCTTCTCAGTTCTCACAAGAGCTAGATGTGAACCTGTGCTTCCCATGCCAATATCTCACTCATAAATCACTGACCAAAACAGGAGCCCTGGAGAAAGGCTCCTTTTGAAGAGATGCTTTATTTATTTGAGTGAAGTAGACAATGGAAATCTAATGACTCAATCATCAAGAGCGATGGGCCAAGGTTGGACAGGTTGGAGACAATAACCAAAGTTGTGTCATGAAACTGCGTGAAGGAGAATAGGAGGACAAAGGGGAAATTAATAATTTATATATTTGATAGGAACAGGACCCAGGGGCAATGCAGCTCTTTCAGCAGTCCGCATGTGTGTTCATGAACCACTTGTACAAAGACACTGGCAAACAGTAAATACATTAAATCTCCAAAGTACTGTAGGTAACATAGACCTCACTGCGTTTCCTGGCCTCCAGGCAACACATTTTCAAAATCAAAAGTGTTGCCTGATGCCAGCCCCGCCTGACTTTAGACTCAGTTAAAAGCTCATTCAATGTCTTTCACAAGGCTTTCCTGAGCGTGGGTGTGCACCCTGAAAGCGATGACTGCTGTGTTTTCAGCTTTCCTGCCTATGAACACTAAAACACCTACTACCACTTTAGAGGAAACTGGGATACAAATGAGGTTAGCAGTGATACTCAACAGCAGCGGGAGGGCCTCCAGAGAGCAGAGTGAGGTGTTTGGGAAGGGCATTAAGTGAAGCATGCTCTCTGTCATATCAGGGACATAGAAAACATGTGTCCATCATTAGACTCATCATTGGGCAGTAATCAGTTTGGGGTTGTATAGCTATTTTGAAAGGGCTGTGTAATTATTCTGGAGAATAGTTCTCCCCTCCAGAGGAAAAGTCTGTACAAAAATCACAGAGCAGCCCAACCACTATATGCCATTTTTCAAATTACTAAAGGAAAGGAAAAACAGTGAAGAAAGATCATAGATTGATCCTGTTATGTTATAGCTTATTTCTAGTCTCTGTATTTAGGAAAAACATTCTCTTATCACATTAAAGAAGTGTGCTGCTTGTGCTGCCAGTGCAAAACGTGGCTTACATTGGAGGACTCTTTCCCTAAGACAGTTTGGACCCCTGCCTCAGCCCCTTACCGTCTAGCAAGCTCTCTGATTTGCACCACTGTTCCTTAATGAACAGAGTATTAGAGCACTGAGCTGACATGGTCTGTTGATCCCAATATCTGTGTGTTTCCATGCAGAGCTGACTTAGGTATCCCTGCCCAGCACTGCACCGTATGCTTGTACCTACAGTTTCCTGTGGGGGCAAAAATATGTAATTTTTTTGTTATTATTCCCTTTTCCTTCTTGGTTGTAAATTCATGGCAAGCACTTCGGTTGGTTGTACTCACAACATACTCCTAGGCTAAGATGACTGTTGCCAGAAACCAAGTGAAAAATTGTCCCAAAAATGAATATGTGAAATATCAGTCGAGATTCTCCACTTCCCTGACATTAAGGTATAAACACTGAAGACTTAAAGAACAAGCAGTTTTGGAGGAGGCTGAATGAGCTCATGAGAGGTAAAGTGAGTTGACAGGAAGTGTGTTACTCTACAGTGATGAGCTTTATAGAAGGGTGTAGAGACGTTAAAGGTTCCGGAAAATGCGAAACCTAAGATAATTTTAACTATCCACCTTGTAGAAGATTCTTTTGACTATTATAAAAAATAAAATAGTATACATGGACAGAGGAAGATACTAAGTTCTCCACGCCTTATGTCTAAGTTAGTACATTTTGTACAGCACTCACAAAATTTTCTTTTTGAGAACTGCAGTGGATATACAGTTAACTCTCAAGTGGATGAAAATTGGATGCGCACCACAAGTGATGGGCAAATAATTTATCTGGCACTGTTTCAAGTTGAGAATCAGCATGTAATTAGCAACCAGAAAGGATTCGGTGTTCAAATTGCACTTGCTAATTTTGTGGCTAATTAAATGTAACACACATTAATATTATCTGTATTCTTAGTATGCAGTTAGATTTTGATCTTGGCTACAGGGCTCTCCACATCTGCAATATTGCCTTTTCTTTTCTCTTTTCTTTTCTTTTCTTTTCTTTTCTTTTCTTTTCTTTTCTTTTCTTTTCTTTTTTTTCTTTTCTTTTCTTTTCTTTTCTTTTCTTTTCTTTTCTTTTTCTCCCTGCTGGCTGCCTGCACTGATAGCTGGTAAATTTAGAGATGAGGAACAGATCAACATATCCTGGCAGTTTTGTGACATCCTGCTTTTAGCCTTTATAATGCTTTGTCTCAAAATCCACAGAGGTGGCTTTCCTTCCTACTGCCATGCTAAACCAGAGCCAAAGTCTGTATTCTTTTATACAAATGGACAATCATCAAAAGTGTGTTCAGTCTGGATGTTTTATCTGAGTCCTGATGCATCTGTTCCCCATTTTTATGTACATCTTTATCACTATAGCACTGTTATGATTTTACCAATGACTATCACATATTCTGGCCACCTGGCACCTGTTTTCCTCCTTAGTTTCAACTTGGGTCACTTTACATGGCTCCTAATCTGCACGTATCTGGGGGAGGCTGGTGGTTGTGGGCGGCTGGGAGGATGAGACTGTAACTCAGGAGGACAAAATCTTGCAGTTGTTTGAAGGATGGAAGGGGGGGCCTTTATCCTTCATCAAAGAGGATGGTTTTGAATGGAAACTCAACTTCTCATTTTAAGTATTCCTTTGAACTAGGGAATGAGACGCATAGCTCATTCCTAAGAATAGCACCCTTTTATATGTATTTTTTTTTAGTTCTGAAGAAATCTATTTCTGCCCAAGCATGGTATCTCCTTCACTTTCAGCATTGAAAATTATTTATATCAGAAATTCAGATTCAGGAAAGAAAAGAAGGAATTGATCTCACTGAAATAGATTCCTAGGTGACTACCTCTACTGACTTATTTTACCCCCTTCATTTCAGCTTTGTGTTGAAGGTAATGTCCTCATTGCCTCTCCTTACTGTCCCTTGATTCACACTGCAGTATAATCTCACAGCACACAAACAGGATTACTTTCGGAGGAAGCTGACCTGGAAGAGGCATCCACAACTATACCTGCAGGGCTCCAGCCATGGATAGACATTCCATACAGAAAACCAGACTGGAAGTAGTCTGAAGGAACCCACCTCTCAAATGTATGCAAGGTGGACATCTGGGCTCCAATACTCATTACTTCTCTCTACTAATCTATTTCCATGGTCTGTACTGCTTGCTCATGTAGGCATAGGCAGTGTGATCTCCCATTCTTACAACATTTNCTTTTCTTTTCTTTTCTTTTCTTTTCTTTTCTTTTTCTCCCTGCTGGCTGCCTGCACTGATAGCTGGTAAATTTAGAGATGAGGAACAGATCAACATATCCTGGCAGTTTTGTGACATCCTGCTTTTAGCCTTTATAATGCTTTGTCTCAAAATCCACAGAGGTGGCTTTCCTTCCTACTGCCATGCTAAACCAGAGCCAAAGTCTGTATTCTTTTATACAAATGGACAATCATCAAAAGTGTGTTCAGTCTGGATGTTTTATCTGAGTCCTGATGCATCTGTTCCCCATTTTTATGTACATCTTTATCACTATAGCACTGTTATGATTTTACCAATGACTATCACATATTCTGGCCACCTGGCACCTGTTTTCCTCCTTAGTTTCAACTTGGGTCACTTTACATGGCTCCTAATCTGCACGTATCTGGGGGAGGCTGGTGGTTGTGGGCGGCTGGGAGGATGAGACTGTAACTCAGGAGGACAAAATCTTGCAGTTGTTTGAAGGATGGAAGGGGGGGCCTTTATCCTTCATCAAAGAGGATGGTTTTGAATGGAAACTCAACTTCTCATTTTAAGTATTCCTTTGAACTAGGGAATGAGACGCATAGCTCATTCCTAAGAATAGCACCCTTTTATATGTATTTTTTTTTAGTTCTGAAGAAATCTATTTCTGCCCAAGCATGGTATCTCCTTCACTTTCAGCATTGAAAATTATTTATATCAGAAATTCAGATTCAGGAAAGAAAAGAAGGAATTGATCTCACTGAAATAGATTCCTAGGTGACTACCTCTACTGACTTATTTTACCCCCTTCATTTCAGCTTTGTGTTGAAGGTAATGTCCTCATTGCCTCTCCTTACTGTCCCTTGATTCACACTGCAGTATAATCTCACAGCACACAAACAGGATTACTTTCGGAGGAAGCTGACCTGGAAGAGGCATCCACAACTATACCTGCAGGGCTCCAGCCATGGATAGACATTCCATACAGAAAACCAGACTGGAAGTAGTCTGAAGGAACCCACCTCTCAAATGTATGCAAGGTGGACATCTGGGCTCCAATACTCATTACTTCTCTCTACTAATCTATTTCCATGGTCTGTACTGCTTGCTCATGTAGGCATAGGCAGTGTGATCTCCCATTCTTACAACATTTATCATATTCCTAGCGTCACAGACTTAATACAGTATCTAAGGGGTTTGCATGGCTTAATCAGTAGCTTATGGAATCAGATTAAAATTTGCAATAAGAAGTCATACGTAGGCTGTAGCAAGACATGAGAAATTTAGTGATTACCAAAGAAAAATGTTGAAAATGGCCTAGCTAGAAAAGTTCCCAGTGGAAATAAATGGATCAATATGCTAGTACCAATGAAATCTATATATGATGACAGCATTCAAATGCTTAAAACATGTTTGTATTATTACAAAACTGGCCAGCTTTTGTGGTATCTGAGTGTACTGAATGACCACATGGTCAAAATCTTGAAACTACAGTTTGTAATAAATTATCATCCCCTTCACGAACATCTATGTGCAAGTGATGCCTATTTTTTTCTCATCACTCTGGTATATTTTAAGAAAATATGATGGTTAATTGAAAATAGATATTTTTTCCATATGGCCTAGAACAAAGTTTTGGATAAACAGAAGACTGAACCGTCTGGAAACAACAGATGGCAGTGTTTTAAAGCTGAAGAGATGAAAGCTTGGATAACCAGTGCTGAACGTCAGTAGTGACATATGATGGAGGTAGAGCACTTACATCTGGGAATTTAGCTCTGCCATAATTCTATGGATAGACATGTGGTCTAAGTGGAGATATTCTTTTTTCAATTGAAAAGGAAGAAAGTGAGCTACCTGACATATTCCAGCAGCAACCAGACACACAGTCTCCTTGCATTTAATTCCAATAGTATAACTTGTGCCTGTAAATAATGTTCCCAGATCAATTGGCACATGCAGAAAAGTTTATAATACCAGTGCAAAGGCTTAACCCATTTCTATTATCTATTTACTTAAAATCATGACAGAAACATTCAAAAGAGAACAGGAATGAGAAATGTAAAGGGAACATAAAAGGTTCAAATGCATGTGATAACTATGGTATTAAATACATAAATATCCTACCCCATTCTTTTACATGTACCACAACTGGGTATTTGTCCATAACTGGTTACCACATAATCTAATAATTTAATCATCCATTTAACCATGATTAAAAGGATTATTTTCTTGACACATTAAGATGAGTGTAGATATATTTGAGTAATACCACATATGGCAAAAGGAGAGTTTGTCCCAATTTTTGCAGCAAGTTATGCTAATATTGAAAGGAGATCACAAGCCAGCTCAAGGGCTGACCGGAATAACACTACATGCCCTTGATACAATGCTCAGCACAATTTCTGCATCTTTTTTCTGTGGGATACATAACATTTTACAGAGCAACTTCTAAGAAAGAGAAGGAAATAATTCCCCTTCTACTTTTCTCTCTGATAATTTGTATTTATTTCTTAAGATAGGAGAAATGGAGGGAGGAAAAAACCCCACAGAAACAAGTTGAACTAAAGGATCTCAGGTAAGGACAAGATAGTAATTTAATTTAAATCCTCATAGTAGCATTTACAACAGTAGAGTCCTTTCAGTTGCCCCAGGCTAAGGATCTGACCTATAGTACACTTTCTGTCAAGAATATCAGACTATTACTGTATACTTATATACATACATAGAAATGGTAGCTTGAAAAATAGAGCTGAGTCCTCTAAGGCTATGTTAAGAAGAGTAGGGAGGAAGGAAAAATAACATTGCCATTTGCTCTCAAAACTTATTTGTGTAGGGCTTAACATGGGACAATACTGTCATGCTTACAGCAGAGGCAATGTTAAAAATCAAACGTTGGACTTCCTTGTGTGTAGAGATTAGGCTTCTCCAGGCAAGCACCCATGCAACAAGCAGTGCTGTCCCCCAGGTGCCATGTACAACACCTCTGTCCGCCCACTTGCAAATGTCCAGTTCTGCTGGTGCGCATAATACAGAATCACAGAATGGTAGGGGTTGGAAGGGACCTCTGGAGATCATCTAGTCCAAACCCCCCACTAAAGCAGGTGCCCCTAAAGCAGGATGCACAGAAACACGTCCAGGAAGATCCACAACTTCTCTGGGCAGCCTGTTCCAGGGCTCTATTACCCTCACAGTAAAGAAGTTCTTCCTCATGTTCAGGTGGAACTGCCTGTGTTCCAGTTTGTGCCCATTGCCCCTTGTCCTGTCGATGGGCACCACTGAAAAGAGCCTGGACCCGTTCTCTTGACACCCGCCCTTTAGATATTTGTAAGCATTGATGAGATCCCCTCTCAGTCTTCTCTTCTCCAGGCTGAACAGACCCAGCTCTCTCAGCCTTTCCTCATACGAGAGATGCNAGACTCTGTGCCACTGATTATAACCCGCTGAGCTCTGCCATTCAGCCAGTTCTCGACCCACCTCACTGTCCACTCACCTAGCCCACACTTCCTAAGCTTACCCATGTTGTGGGAGACATTGTCAAAAGCCTTGCTTGTTCATTAGTATCAGGTCCAGCAGGACTCCTCTCCTTGTTGGCTTCTCCACCACTTGTGTTAAAAAGTTATCATCAATGATCTGCAGGAACCTCCTGGACTGTGCGTGCCTAGCTGTGTTGTCTTTCCAGCAGATATCAGGGTGGTTGAATTCCCCCATGAGAACCAGGGCCTGTGACTGTGAGGCAACTTTTGGCTGTCTGTAGAAGGCCTCGTCAACTTCCTCATCCTGATCAGGTGGCCTATAGTAAACACCCACAATGGTGTCAACCATGTTGGCCTTCCCCTTGATTCTTACCCATAGGCTCTTACCCATACTGTCCAACTCCTTCTCTCAGATGTACTGAAGTCAGGATTCTGGGGACAAGAAGACAGATGTGCAAAGGGGAAGGAAAAAAATATTTCTGTGCCTTTTTGTGTTTTCTTCATCTCAGTAATATGGGATAGCTCTGTTTCTGCCTCAGCTGAGAAGGGCTGGATGCAAAATATCCTTTTGAGCCTCATCCTTCTGTGCAGAGGCAGAAACAAAGCTATCATCCATTATTGGTATTTCTGTTCCTATTTTATTATTTAGGCTTCACCTTCAGTTTCGAGAACCAGTTCCCTCTTCTGCCTCTATATACAGACTGTCAAAATACAGTCCATCACTCCCATAGTTGGATGCTTGAGTTAAGCCATAGCAGGAGATCTGTTCTCACTCTTATTTTAAGTATAGAATGACTTTTTTTGAGAATGTGCAAGTTTGTGCAGTTGGAGTTTCATGCAATAGTCATATGATTATCATTAATATGTTTCAGTGTTCACATTAAGAGAAATTGTCTTAAAATGCAATATGTCTTATACATACTTTTTCTCCACTGGAACTAAGATTTTGAAGATGTTTTAACTGTTTGGGGTTTTTTATTAGCATTCTTGGATTTCTTTTATATTTAACAGTAATTTTTTAATTTCCTGGATTTGAAATGCATGGCTTTTTTGATCATGACAGTGTTTTTATAACACCTTTTGTCCATGTGTTGCTCGTATAGGCTCCCAAACCTCCTCCCGGCTTCATGTAGCTTTGTGTCTGGAGATCACACAAACCATGGATACCCACCAGCACATACTGAAAAAACATCCTTCTTGAACAGTAGGGTTAGAAAAGTCAGTAATGGTTTAGATTTACTGTCAGTAGCAAACTGTACTGTGGACAGAAGTAAATTTTGTATTCTAATAGAAACTAGTGTCCAAGCACAATGTTGGATTGTAGCCTGTTCTGCATTTAATGTTCACCAACTGCCACACAGGTATTTTGCACACTTGTGTCTCACCTTCACTTTTTGCATTTTGGAAATCTCATTTATAGAGCTGGAGTAGTTCTTCAAAGTTAGAATGACTAAATTTGAGATGAGAAGAGATGGTCATTAAAAGGAGTGTCCAGTCTTCCTATCTATGATGCTATACTGAGAAACCATGTGTTACCTTCAGCGTAGGCAAGTTTTAAGCCATTTACTAGATGTTGAAATGAAACCCATTAGGCAAACCGTTGTCAGTTTAGGCAAACTTTGTTAGCAACATCATAACAGCAGAAGATCCATTGGGCTGTCTGTATGGTTTGAAGAGCAAGACTGTGACTAATAGATTTGCTCAGGATCAGGTTAGAGATGATAACGGCATCTTTCTTGAAAATGAAGAGAAAAATCTTCCAGGAAATGCAGTCTTGCCAGTAGACCTGAAATATCTAAAATTTTTGCCAGGAATCAAAGAGCTTTTTCAAAAAGGTGAAACAAGGTGCGAGCCCCTTGCAGTGAAAGGAGTTACACCAACAACAAAGAAAGGTAATTGTAAGATAAGGCAGGCCCCAAACGTCAGAATTTACAAGGTGTTACGGTTCAAATGACATTCAGACATTGCATTAGCATCAACCGTATCTCCTTTTATACACTAATTGTGTAATTCATTCAAAAGAGCAACCAGACGGGTTTCATCTGTTACATGCTGTATGGGCCAAACCTCAGGAAAATATTTCCCTTGGCTCATCCCAGGAAAAAAATTCACACACGCTGTTTATTTTGATATTCTCAAATACTACTTTTATCTTATGTTTTAACTAGATACTCATTTAAACTTGCTCTTCTGATTCCTTGTCCCTTTGGTATCTCTTAATTAGACCTGGTGACTAATTCATAAGGAATTATTTATTTAACAAATCCCATCCTTTCCTGTCACAAAGCATCTACAAGCAAAACACTTTTTTTTTCAAGTTGGTATTAATTAAAAATTATTTATAAACATTCAGAGCAGAATTCTTGTTCCGTAGCTTTCCCCTTTTTCTTCTTTGAGATGTGCCATCAGTGCTCTGCTAGGATGTGCTCTGCAAGACTGTGTGCCCAAATGACTGATATGGGTAACTATGCAACCACTTGGAACGGAAAATGTTTATGTCCAGACGTAGTCTCTTTTACAAATATAGACTAATTAATAGTGTCAGACATCTCTCTGTTCTTCACACAATTTTTGCTCATTGTTTTGCTTTCCCAGCCCCAGACAGAAGGTATGGCCCTGTATAGCTTGGGAAGGTCTCCATGCAGTTGTTTGTCCTTGCAGTGGCAGCCAGCAGCTGCAAAATTTGATGTGAGCACAGTCTCTTGTCTCCCTGGCTCTCTTCCTTCCCTGATACACTGGCTATCGTCACTCAGATGTCTTCTACTTTTACTGAAGGGAAAAGGGGAGGGAAAGAGAGTGGAGAAGAGAGCTGTATTTACTTCTTTGTATCAGGTGTCCACACTCCTTGTGTTGCCTCTACAATATATGAATGTATATGAATGCATATCTGCATATGCACATCACGCATGGGCTGTTATGTGGGAACATCCCAATTCCTTTCCACTGACTTTCTCTTACACCGTGCTCCAGAGGCAGCAGGAGGGAGAGCAGACCTCTCAGCTATCTCTATGCTCATGTGCTGGAGGACAATATCGGACCTCGAGGACACACCTGAGTAAAGGGTCATTTTGTAGGAGGCAAGGGAGTCATTGACCCCTTTCCCAGGGTCTTTGAAAGATGATGAAGGAGAAGAAATTGGTAGGAAATCCCACTTTATTTTTTTATCAAAAGGAAGAGAAAATAGGAAACCATACAAACCTACTGGGGTTACCTGCAGCAGAAGAATCACTGCTGTCTATATCACACTACAGGTACAGACATCTCTATGTTGGAGCAAGCCTGACTGTGCATGATACACCAATGTGTCCATACAGTCACAAATCACAGCTGAGTACCCTGAAGCTGAGGCACCCCCAGAAGCACATCCTGAAAGGTGACAAAAAACTCCCCACAGCATCCCTGACACTTGCATGGGTTTGCTTCTGGGATGGAAGCCTTGAGACAGAAGCCAAGTTTCCACTACTCACGTGCTCCACCTGAATCGCTGGTCACAGCCTGGCTGGCTACAGCTTTGAGGAAGCCTTGCAATCAAGCACCAGCACCTCTCCCTGTTCAGGTCCTCCCATCTGACAAGCATGGGCAGACAAAATTCTCCATCAAAAATGCCTTTTGAAAAGGAGGCAGTTTTAAAAGAGTTTAAGATCTTTGCAATATTTTTGTTATTGGGGTTTTTTTCCTAAATTAATTTTAAAGGAAATTAAACACAAACTTCTGTGTAGTTTTCAAGGTAGTTTGTTCAGCTCAATTTTGACAAAGAAACTTGGGAAGCTGCAGAGAGATGAAGCTGGAAAGTGAGGTCAAGCTGACCATTGCTGCCAAAAGACTTATGTAGAAATCACGTAGAAAGTACCTGTTGATGGGGCTGATCACATAGGGCTTAGAGATGGTGGTGTAGGGCTGAGTGCCAGTTTTAGGAGTTAGGAGAAGAAGAGGAGCTGACTTCCCCTGAGCCTGGAAATGGAAGGAGACCCTCCTCCTCACCATCAGCGGGGGAAGGAGTCACGCTTGCAGATGTTCCCCTTTCCCTTAAGCTGGGTGTCACAGACTTCCTGGACCACTGACGGGACACAGGCCTCGCGGATGTCGCTGGCTGCCTGCCGGGTGCGTCTGTGATAAATAGGTCCGGTTAAAAAAAAAAAAATCACTGATTCAAGTGAGAGATCTTCTCTTTCCTTTTCACCAAAACAACAGATTATTTTTTTCTAGAAGATGTTAACTTGAGGGGAAGGGCAGGGGAGGGGAATAAAAAAAAGAACAGTAATTTCATCCCAAATGAAGAGCTTGGTGTTATTTTGACTCCAGAGGTGCCACGATGTCTCCCAGGAGTTGCGGCTCAGCTGGCTTGCACCTGTACGGGGCCTCCAGCCATCTTTCCTGCAACACGTGATGCTCGCCGCGATGCACGACTCATTTGTAAACAAGGTAACACACAGCACATACAGAGTCAGAAGAGAGAGGCAGTGGAAAATAAGAGGCTGACGATCATATGGGATATGTAATCTTGTCTCATTTAATACTTCTTCACAGCATTAGCTTTTGTTGAAGGATTAAGCTGTCCTAATCTCTACTAAAGCCAAGAGAATAACAAGACATTTATAATTAATCTATTTTCTTGGCTTTGGAGAAAATCCCAAGTGGTTATTTTTCTTCATCTGCTAAGCCAATTCCAAGGAAAAACTCCTGTCAGTGTCACTTATGTGAAAAGTATTTCTGACTGAACTTGAATCCTTGGAGTAGCTTTCGAAGTACTTTCTCCTCTAATGGTGAGACGTATTTTATGAACGTGTGTGCATTTCATGTCCTGCCTGAGGAACACGTCCACCTCCTTTCGAGTACCCTAGGTATGTGGCATTGTTTTACTTCTGCTTTATTGCTCCATCTACTGGAACCAGTTCTGCATGGCATTTGAATGAACAAATCATATGATGGGTATATTTATTTATTCTTGCAAAAAAAAAGGAGAAAATAAAAGAAAACTCTTAATCTAGTCTTTACATTTAAGTTACTTTAGTTTTATAATGAAGTGCACTTTTGTAAACTAAATCTCCCCCTTATTTCAGGCTCTTAATCAGAGCCCTGACAGTAAGAATACTCTTCTAGATCTAAATGTCCTCATGGGTTCACTTTCTTATTGACCTTCAGTATTTCCAAACTCTTATGAAAATATGTTATTGTTTCTCAAAAGATTAGACGTAGTAAAGCAACAAGTAAAAATCATCTCCCAACATCAACAGAAGGTTGTTTTGTAGAATTACCTGAGATTTGAATTGTACTTTGAAAATACAAATTGCTATAAAATTTGTAAAATACATACATACAACTAAATAAATGCAGAAGGAGATTCTCCTTTTTGTTCTCAATTCAGATTCTACCAGTCATATATAACCATCTTTAAAAAAAAAAAAAAAACCAAACCAAAAAACAAGGCTTCAGAACAGATGGAAAAGCACCTAAAACATGAGATGCAAGAGGAAAATTTACAACACACTTGTAAGATTCAAGATAACTTTATTGCCACATTTGCCTGTCCTTGATTTAAAGAAGTGGCTACTGGAAAAAATTTTGGAAAATAACCCTGTTAAGTATTGGCTTGTTGTGATAGGGTTAATTTTCTAAGTGCTAGGTAGAAAATGCTAGAAGTTCTTTCTGTATTTGTGCACTTAAAATCTCCATGCTTTTTGCCTAGAATTTCTGCTGCCCTTTGCGCATAAAATTCAGCATAGTCAGGAATCACCCAGAAAACAGATTTTACCTTATGGGTCAGATTGAGGTACGGTTGTGGTTTCTTCCTNTCTGTATTTGTGCACTTAAAATCTCCATGCTTTTTGCCTAGAATTTCTGCTGCCCTTTGCGCATAAAATTCAGCATAGTCAGGAATCACCCAGAAAACAGATTTTACCTTATGGGTCAGATTGAGGTACGGTTGTGATTTCTTCCTGTAATTTCCCTTTAAGCAGAGAACAGTTTATTCCCCTATATGTGAATTTCAAGTGAAACTGTTAAAACCTGTGAAACACCAGTATTTTTGTCAAGGCTGATCTAGCATTAGCCTTAGTAGTCAATGACAGAATAGTTAGTTATACTGAGCAGACCAAGACAATTTATGCAGTAAAATTTAGAAATGCTGGCACTAGTGAGTCTTTTCCTCTGATACTGTTACAGTGGCAGAGACCTTTGTTTGAACAAGAACAGCGTTATTCTCACAGCTTCATGGACCTATTCTCCTGCTTCCCTGGTTCTACCTCCCTGGCTAGCATCTCTCTAGCTTTAAAAGGTACAACTTTCATCCTCAGAAGTGTCTTCTCCAAAAATGCATGGTTCAGCTACAGAGCTGCAATAATAGCCTTTCCAAGTTGGTGGATCACGTTGCTTCCCTGCTTATTCTCTCCCTGAACTTGCTGAAATCAAACACTATAGCATAGGGTGACAGGCATTCTGTCCCCAGACGTTGTGTACCTTACATAACCTACATAGATTTAACTATATTATGGATCAGTATTCTTAGATTCTTACCTGTCTTACATTATTTATTACAGTATTGTGTCCTAACTCCTCTTTCATCAGAATGGTATTGATAAAATAATTCTCCTTTTAGTTCCTTATATATTTAAATTCATAGTTTTCAAAAATGAATTATAGTTGTGTCTGCCTTAAATCCATGCCACATGGAAGCACAGTGATAACTGTTCTGAAAATCAAGTATATTAGAGCCAGCCCTAACATGACATCACTATGAACATAGACAAAATTGCTAGTCAGTTTTGAAGAGTGATTCAATCTCAGGAAAACGCAGGGCCAAATCTCAAACTGCTGACTGCCCACATTTTCCATAGCATTGATATAGTGGGGGTCATTGAAGACCACAGCAATGGAAGGGTTTGCTGTGGATGCGCTTTTTTTCTCTGCTGTCACATTTCTCCATCTAATTTTCCTACATTTGGTTGAAAGCTGCATGCAGAGTTGCATAGAAGAAACACTTCCTGAACAAGAGAGTACTGAAGCCAAAAGAAAGACTTCCACTGATTCCGGTGAGGTTTGAATCTGACGATCTTGTCTTAAGTGGCCACATCAGAGGCAGACATAATATAATCCCATGTGAGTAATCATTTTGCTCATTAAAACTGTATCTGTAGAACTAGGACATCAATGGGAATATCTTAGAAAATGCTGTACATGTGAGTAGAAGAGTCATCGTTAGTGACTTTCTTAAGAATCGGGAAAAGTAAAGCTGCAGGATTGTGCTGAGGAGCAGACTGAAATACACATAAAAAGATTTCATTAGATCATTATGTATGAATGAAATGTATTATCAAGCTGTCTCAGGAGTTGTTAGGGAAGCAATTCCATTGGCAGCGTGAAAGAGGCAGTAAGGCAGTCTGTTAATTAATGCAATGATTAATAATTTAATAATCAATTAATAATTGAGTACATTTGCAGATGACGGGTAAAGCATGGGAACTGCAGGGAATATTCAGTTTTGGTAGTACTGAGGGATTTGGGAAGGGTTGAAACACATTTAGAAAATAACTAAAGCAGAATCTTCCTAAAAAAGGTTGCACACAGGGCATACAGAATCCATACTCATCTTCATGCTAGAAATACACCTCAACCTCCATTGCCTGTGGGACTTTCAGATGAACCATGTACCAATGTCCTTTACAAGTCAAGAACTGGGAGTTCAGGTGTACGTTCTCCTCCTCTCTCCGTACCTCTAAGTGCAATAAAAGCACTTTCTACTGATATATCTGAAGATCTTGTGTTACTGGACACGTGAGATGTCTTAACCAATATACGGTGTGGAGGAATTTACCTACAAGAATAGGTCACAAACAAAAATGGTTTATATTTTCTTCTCAAAAGCAAAAGAATTAGACCAGACAGGGAACAGGAAGACCATCTGTGCCTAATTAAAGGGTGAGACCGCATAACAGCAACAGATGTTACATTATTGTAGTCAGAAAAGTTTATTGCTAACAGTGGTAAATATTGTGCATCTTGAGTTGGATATTTCCAAGCATTAATTTGACAGACATACTTCCACATAGGCTACTCTTTTCTTACTGGACTACATTTCATTAGTTTTTAATGTCATGAAAGGTCAAATTGCAGAAGAGGTCTAGATAGCAGTGTTTTCTACATACTGAGAATGCTGAGGACTGAAAAGCCAATGACACCCATCACAAAAAGGTATCTAGTGCTGATGATTTTGAAAATGGACAAGTCTGCATGAAGAAGACATGACAGAAAGGGCTGACATTCCTGCAGCTTCACTCTGCAGTTTCTGAAAGCCCTCTTTAAAAATAGAGATAACCACCATGGGAAGGTTCACCTGGCTGCATGTATCGGATGGATTCTGTAACTGAATGGCATTTAAGTTCATAGCATGACTCAGGAGCAGGGAACCCCTTCAATCTGGATTAATTTCTTCCCCTGAGTAACGTCTGCAAGCTGTTTGAAACTACCCTGCATAAACAGTCCAAAGGAGAAATTGTGGTACACGGAGCAGCAATCTTTTTCAGCCGCCACAAGCTTCTGCTGGCCACAGAGGCAGACACACCTTACGTTGCCTGGTAATTACAAGGTTACATCCAATTATACCTGTGTTAAGGCTTTATACAAGCCTCATTCCTCCATTTCATTACTTCCTATTCTCACTGTTCTGATTCGATGTGCAATTATGTACATTCCTATTAACGTGACTCCACATGAAGCTTAGGGTGTGGATTTGGTGTTTTGTGGCTATGTGTAGTACTCAGTGTGGTATTAACTACTCACATACGAAGCGATGTGGGGTTTTGTTTGTTTGCTTGCTTTAATTGGGCTTTTTACTTCAGACTTGGAGCAATCTGAAGGGTTATGAAATTCTGAACTAAATGTGCAGGAACATCTATGCAAATTTTATTCTCTGCTTATATTTTTCCTTTCTTTCGCAGAGATTTTAGTTCGTTTTCATTGCTAAACCAAGGAATGACAATCGCTCACGGGTTTCATTACCACTCTGTGTTTCTGCCTGCATCCCTGTTCGCTTCTTCCCTAGGGAGATCTTTCCATGCACGTCTCTTGAAACAGTCATTCTCTGCTTCTGAGACACAACTTATGGTAAGGGGTGCTTTGTGGGTAGACTTACAAGTATCATGCTGATAAAAAGGGATCAGATAAAGTCTTGCTTTGTCCAAAAGAGATAAGTTAGAAACTGGGAATGAATGAATGCCCGATCAGCAATCTACAATTACAGGAGCTGATGGGAAGCAGTGTCAGGAGAATCCAGAGGTTGCCATAGAAATGCAACAAAGGATGCAATCCTCAGGGACTGCACCTGAGTCAAGTACCAAACATGCAGGAATTCTCAGTGAATGAAACTCTCAAGTTTAAGAGAAAAATAGAAACCATATCACAGATAAAGATAATTGAGCTGTCTGTTCTGTTTGTGATATCATGGTAGATCCCATCTGGACGTCAGCCGTGATTGCTGCTATGCCGCTTTCCCAGCCTTGTTTGGGTGAAATATATAAACCTCAGGAGAACATTCAGAGCACCAGTGTACGTCTGCCGGCTTCTCTAGTTCCTTTTGCTAGGAAATCTAGAAATACATTATCATTTTTGGACCACAGCAAGCATTTAATTTGCTTGTTATGGAAATTCTGTGTAACAACAGCCTAATGCATTCAACTTCGGGATAGCATTTTCCTGACTGTTTTTGAGTCGCTCTCAGTTTTTAAAAAGACAAGAGAGTATTTCCTGGGTAGAGTGAGGGTGTACATATAAATGGTTCTATTTTAAGAACAGCCCTAACTCTGAATATCCTTCACCCAACAAGCCACTTGCTCAATCCTTTTCTGCATGCACTCCCACATAACTGGGAAAAGAAAGGGACCTTTATGATAATCTAAAGACCTGACAAGATTGATATTTCTACTGTTTGGAAACATGTTTCTCACCATCAGAGGCATTTTGGAGTGAAAAATATTCATTGTATTTCAATCAACTAGAGTTGTAAACAACAAACCTAGACAGTTCCAAACCCCCAAATCTACGACCAGAATACACTCTAGTGTAAATGAGGGAATAGATGTCATTCATATTGACCATGCAATACCCAACAGGGCTTGTTGGTCTTTTGAAAAGAAATAAGACAATTTGTTTTTGAGGAGATACAGTGCCCTCATTTAAATGTTAATCTTAGAGTTGGAAACCAAGGTTTATGCCTCATCACTGTGACAGATTTACAGAAGGGAGACGAATTCTTAAAAAAGATACTCATTTAAGCACCTAGAAAAATCAAAACAAAACAAAACAAGTATGATCAATTCGGAATCCAGCAGTTGTTAATTCTTTCAGTGATCTAAACACCTTAAGCACTCTGACTCGGGAGGTTAGTTGCTGGTCTTCTGCAACCTAAAGCCCAAGCGCACAAGTTAAGGGAGACATGGGGGCTCCTGCTGCAGTACAGGGAAGGAGATGGTCACCCTCTGAGGTGATCCACCTGCCCATCTCAGGAAGCAGTGTTGAGATGGGATGAGTGGCAGGCTGGTGGTGCCTTTCTCTCTCTAGTGACTGCAGAGGGAGTCTACCCAAATTTTACTAGTTATGTTTTGATCATAGAAATCGCATCGTCTGAGCCTCCCCAAGATGCAATAAGACGGCTTTGGGGCCTGACAAGGATGTTGTTCACATGACCACAGGTGACCGTGAGGAATTTACACTAAGAAAACCTTAAATTGTATTTAAGACAACCTTTTCCCTATAGCTTTCCTTCCTATTTCAATAAATTAGAAACACCAAATATATACACAGTCAATAGTTTATACACAGTCAATAGTTTATACACAGTACATTGTGTCAGGAGTTCTCCAAATAGGTTGTTTTAGATAATGTATGTATAAAAAAGGATGAAACATTGTAATACTACACATTTTTGCACATTTACAAGCTGTGTTTGAAGTCTTGAGCATATACAGTCAAACTGAGATGTGGGCAATATCCTTAGCAAATTGTTAATAATTAAAAAAACAAAACAAAACAAAACAAAACAGCTTCAGAAGGGACAAAAACTCTCTCAGAATTCATTTAAAATTCAGCAAATTAGTTTTGACAGGGGAAAAAGAAGAAAACATTTGGAGAGGTCAGACTTTTTTTTCAACGCAGCTAAACATTTGTGATTTTATTCAAGTTGACATTATAATTTCAAATTTGATCTACTATATAGAAGGGATAAATAACCCTAAATGAAATGTTAAAAATCAAACTCCAAAATGAAACTTTTAATTTCAGCCTGCCCGGAAACAGTTCTCCCATTTTCATTTTCTTTAGTTTAAGCACTGAATGAAAAAAACCCAATTATTTTCACATCTCTCATTACATTTCCAAAAGTTCTCATAGAAAAAGATCTTTCCATCTAAGAGAACAATTAAAATCTCAGGCTTCAGAAATAGATAAAGTACCATCATAATGATAAAGAGCAATCATATTGTATACAATGCCTGAAACCGAAGCACTTTTTTTTGTTTGTGTTTTCAATGGTTTTGAAAACATTGTTGAGAACACAAAATGAGAAGAAAATCTTTTATCCAGACTCTGAATTTCAAGTCGGGTTAGAGACAGAATCTACAGTAAAAGAAAGAGATTTTAAAAGAAAGTTTTATTTTCATTCCTAGCAGAATAAATTTATTCATTAAATGCTTGTATATGAAAGCTTGGTTAGTGAATATGTTTATCTTCCGATTAAATGCAATTCTGCAAAATATTTTACTTCACATTAAATGCATAACAGCAGCAACTTTCGTTACTGTACGCGCAATGTACATGCAAATGTCACATGATTTACATCTCACTCGTCAGCTTCGCACTGGTATTGGTTTAGAGGTGCAATTCCTCTTGATACTGGCTGAATTCCCGGCCTGAGTGAGAGGAGAATCAAACGTGCAGGGGTTTTTTTGTTGTTGTTCAGGACAATGAATAACAATGAGCTTCGCTGGTGCTAGCAGCTTTGCTTCATTCTGACGCATATGTTGTGGCCTCTCTGCTCATTAGCACATGCATTCAAGCCTCTGCTAAGCAAAACACAGTAGATCCGTAGATGAAAGTGATTTTCATTCCTTCTGTTCCCACAGATCTGTGCCCTGACAACAGCCCTGCATGCGCTACAGAGACAGCACCAAGTGGCAGCGTATGTTAGGAAGGCACAATGACTCCTTGAGACTCCACGTGTTTATAAACCTTCTGCTGGCAGCCACAAGCCATGAGACCATGCGTTGTGCACACTTTGCCATGGTCGGTAGGATCTGCCAAAAGAAAGATACTAGAGCAGGAGTGTCCCTTCTATTCCCTGTCCCCTACAGGGTGTCTGCAGGAAGCAGGATGGTCGCGGTCCTACCACTGAGACTGCACGAGCGAGGAGAATTCCTGCATCCCTACCCAACTCACATGCATTACCACAAGCACCAGCTACAGCCACAATATAGCCCTTATCTTGCACTGAAAAAGTCTGAAAATGCTGCAGCCCAGATAGCTTATAAAATGTAATGGAGACCCTTGCATATGTAGTTTCTAAGGAAGCAAAAGAAGCCTCCTTTTTGTTCCCTGTCTCTTCCTTGACTGTCTCTCCCTCCCTTGCTTCAGGTTCAGAATCATGTCACTCAGTAAGCAGGTATTGCAGAGGTAAGCATAGTATGTTACC
Organism: Steatornis caripensis; assembly: GCA_013398225.1. Lineage (NCBI taxonomy): Eukaryota > Metazoa > Chordata > Aves > Caprimulgiformes > Steatornithidae > Steatornis > Steatornis caripensis. The sequence goes on along the minus strand of VZSC01013461.1, from coordinate 19,320 downwards.
CTTCCCTAAGGAGTCACACTTCTGTGTGCTGTGAGCTAAAAGAGGTAAAACTGCCTCTCTGACTTCGGTTGAACTGACAAAAGCTGGCAGCCCTTTCATCTTTGGTCCCACTTTTGTGTTTCTGCTTGTCACGTGCAATAAAGCTTTCAATCAGCTTCAGTTTTTCGTGCTCTTCATTCAGGAAGAAGTCAACAAGCACGGTCTTCTCCTTTTTGATCTGCTCACTGATGTCCTTGGGGATGTCAGGAATCATCCAGTCAACCAGAACGCTGAGGAACATCACCAGGTTCTGCAAACACAGCAATAGGTGTGAAGCAAGAACAAAAAAACTAAAATACTCAAACTAGAGCAAAACCAAACCTTTGCTATAGCTATGAGGCAGGTATCAAACACATTTTGCTGATGACGTGTTAGTATTAAGCAGCTGAATAAGGCCTTAGTACAAGGAGCAGCTCAAGTTTGGGCACAATACCCCTTTAGTGGAGAGGCTGAATTAAACCCATGTTTCAGTTAGGTTTCAAACGGCAAACGACTTGAATTCATCAAATGATTCATGGCCTAAGTAGCTAAAACAGCCTTATCCATTACAGGTGTCCAAAGATGCTCATTTCTGAACATTAAATTCATTGAGATTGAGTTCAGAATCCATTACTTTAAGTGCAACATCACTGAAAGCATCCTCCAACATAATCATACCCATGTGTTCTTAATGTGGTCCGAGCAGACAGCAGGCAAATTTCATGGTCATTCTTCCCTCAAATCCTTCTGTCTCCTGACAAGCAGGATTTTTTTACACTACCACAGCATGCAAACCACAACCCTGAACCTCAAATGTCAAGGTCATTTCAAGTGACGCTCATAACACAGAGACAGGAGGCAGACTGGGCAAAAAGTTTTTCTTATTTGTGAAATTTATAGATAAATTGTGTTTTGGGGTTTATATTATCATGATAACGCTTTGAAAACTGCTGTGTTGTGCAATGCCTCAAAATGTGTGAGAACTTTTGCTGACAAGGCTACTAGCATGAACCCTCCGTCCCCATCTGAGACAATGGAGCTAATTAACGAGGGAATGTACTCTGGCAGAGTAACAGGCAGGCTATTTGAAGCACAGCAGAACCAGTTGGTTTCAAATGTTTTGCAGCCAGTGGTGGAAAATTACTGAAGACAGAGCAAAGAAGCAGAAGAGGGCAATATAAGCCAGGCAAGAATCACAGTCACACTTAGGAATATTTGGCAGATGAGGAGAAAAGACAGGCAGATTACCGTATGAGAGGTGGGCCCAATTTGACTGTGGAGGGATATCAGATCATGGAGGAGAGCAGAAGGCTTCTGCCATTTGGGTGGCAAACCACGATAGCAAATCCCTTGCCAATGAAATCTCCACACTGGGGAGAATCTGCTCCATTTATTTGTAGAAAGTAGCAAAAGACCTTGAAGGATTTATTACTTCTGTTTCTTTCTTCCTTTGGGTAAAGAACAGCATTTCACAAGCCTACGTTTACGTGTACAAGTGGTGGCCCTGAGAGTATAAAAGTTGACAGAGCCCATTTAACTGAAACATTCATGAGCCTGGGGGATTTGGGGGATCACTGCTAGTGCCAAGGGCTAATCCAGGCTGTGGGGCTTCCCTTCCATGAAGGGAGAGGAAACCTCTGCTGAGGAAGTGTGACACAGTGCTCCAAAGGGACAACCTGTGCAGCAGCCCACTGACACCACAGCACATCAGGCTGGATATTTGCCAATCGAAAAGCTCTATTGGACGTGGACTTCTTTGGCACATGCATTTCAATCCATTTATTATGATATTTCTGTGACTGAAACTGCAGCAACTCTAAATAGACTTACCTGAAACAGAATAACAAAAGCCAAGCGAGCAGCTAAGACCGCCCAGTACTGTTTAGAAAACTCATACTGATTTTGGGACCAAGGTGGTTCTCTGTAGTCTTTGAACCTGTTAATGAAGACCACTCAGTTATCACACAGTTCCAGCAATATCCTCCCGCACCCATTGCTTTGATTAACACGATTTTCCAATCATGAAATCTAAGGAACCAAATCCTCCAGATGTTCCTACTTCAACGCTTATTTTGAAATACAACCCCAGAATAGAGCTGGACTATCTCCACTGAATTTAGCAAGCTTAGTCTGGCTTTCACAGTTGTAACCAAAATCAGAACTTTGTTCTAATGTCAGAAATTTCCAGATTTTCTAAGATTTACAAATGTGCTCTTTTTTTCCCCTTAATGTTGAATTGATCTCAGTGTACAGGGAATAAAGTGTTGAAATGAAAGCACAGAGATAATCCAAGGCATTTTCAGACTAAAGGAGACAAGCCTGCATTCATCTCACCTAAACCTTGATTAATTTAGGGGATAATGCAGCCCACGTATAATCATCTGACTCACACTCTGGTGGTTCCTGTCCTTGCATTAACGACAGGGGGAGCCACGGGAAAGGCACTTCCTAAAGTAACTGTCCAGTCTCAGGATGAAACCGAGCCTTAGTGGTTTGGTGTAAAGATCGATGCTTTTAGTATTATCATCAATCATTTGGAAGTAAACAACAGGCTAATGAAAGTCACAGATGCTCCTAAATTGGAAAGTTTTGCAAATAGCAGGAAACACAGAAAGCAATAAGAAATACAGACAGGAAATGCAATGAGAATAATCCGGGGAAATGGCAAATAATTAAAAATAAAACAATTGAAGGATCTTCGAAAGGATAGAGTTTGAAAGAAAATGCAATGAAAATAGCCTGGAGCTTACAGTGGCCAGCAAGTTAGCTCAAGTTTGAAATATGGCAGCAGGACAGTATGACTTGTGGATCTATAAACAAAAGCCACGATGGTGCTGGGGGTTATTAGCCCTTCTCTGCACAGCTCAGGTAAATCCACACCTGGAATTCAGCCATTCGGCTGTGGGGATTTCAGAGGGGAAAAAAAAGGAAAAAGACAAAGAAATAGATAGCAACAAATTGAAGGCAGCTCAGCAAAACAATCCAGGGGCTGAGGAAACTGACTCACCAGAAAAGATTAAAGAAGAGCACATGTATTGCTCCACTTTGGTAAGTAACGGACACAGTTGGACATGACAACCATGCACAAATTGTGCCCTTAGGACTGAAAGGGATAATTTAGTGCTGTTCACAGTGTTTGACTAGGAGTAATGGGACAAAATTAAGAAAGGGAAAATCTGTTTTGAATACCACAAAACCTTTCCTGACAGTAAGATTCATTAGACTGTGGAAAAGCCTCCATTGGGGGATAATGGAGACGGTTCATAGATAAAATCTGTCAGCTTCAGTTTGCAGGTGCACTTACCAAAATTACCTTCAGGTTCTATCCACATGGTTTAGCATGTTAAATTATACATTTACAGTCCACCCCCACCTGCATAACCCACCCTCCCCCCCGCCCCCCTGCCCCACCAAGAAATTCAGTCTGAAATGCTGGATGCAATTCTGTGCTGCACCTTGTGGAGACAAAGGACACAAGGTACAACCCACAATGGGGGAAGGAAGGGGGGAGAGAAGGAGGAGGAGAAAGCAACTTTAAATTAGGGACTGTATTAATCTACAGAAGCACTACCTGGGCTGTGTTAGACACCAGATTGTTTGGTTTGTTCGCTGGTGCATGCATGGCCACCGAGCTCTCTGTCCTGTCTTACGTGGGATTCCTGTTTGTTCCTCTGCTGTGCCTGCACTGTGAGATTCCCCCTCTAACACCTTTCTGTACTATGTAGACTTGCGCACGCTGCTCAAGTCTGTGCATGAGGGCTGCTGCAGCAAGGGACAGGGTCAGTTCCATTGAATTTAATCTACTTGAACATCAAAGCCAAGGAAAACCACTGAGTTTGTTGTGGATTTTGTATAGCACTATAAATTAATCCCAGTCTTGAAACGGAGCCCAGGTTCACCTGGAAGGGTCACCAACTGTGGCAGGTTTTCCGTTTAACGTACTCTGAGCTTCACAAGCTATGTAAGCGTTGCAGGACATCAGACCCCATGGAAATTTCACCTGGCTCAGCTGGAAATCACACTGCTTAGGATGCCTGAATCTACATTCAGCAGAACACTAGCAAATGATTTATGGTGAAGGGAGATGTTGTCAGAGCTGCAGACAAGGTAGCTGGGCCTCCTCCCCACCTCCCTTTTTAATTATTCTATGGCACATGGGACTTAAAAGTGCAGTAACCCAGGCCTTTTCTAACTGCTATATTCTACAGGTAGTTTATTTTTTTTAAAAGCCCATAATTTCCCATACCTCTTCAATTCTTCATTCTTAAAATACTTGATTCAGGAGACATGCTAGGAAGACCAAATGACCGCTGCTGAAAAGACTATTGTGTTTCAAAAATAGCAAACAAACAACTCTAATACCAGTTGAAAAAGGACAAGAATATGAAGTAGTCAATGTGGTTTAAGAATAGAGCACAGAAAAGTTTTGAGGGAAAAAAGAAAAGTGTGCACTGACAGTTGAGATATCCTGGGGGAGTGAGTACGGAGAGGACCAGGCAAGACTTTGACAAAACTGAACCACAGCCAGAGAGCTAAGAGAAACATGCACGTATACTTAACAAGTGTATTGCGTAGGGAAAAATAAAGACTAGTAGAAAAAATCAAAATGTGGATGTAGGCGGAATTGTGAAGCAGTCTAAATCAGCTGATCTGTTTCATTTCCTTTTTCAGCTGGTCTTTGACAAGAAATTGAAAAAAACTGACTCAATCACAAAGAAGAAGTGGTGCTTCAGCAATGCAGGATTATATAAGAATTGTTCAGGGAAAACTGTCAGAATCCACCACTGATCACTAGGAGTAGATGAGATGAATCCCAGGGCATTAAGAAAATTAATTCATTCAAAGACACTTCATAAATTTGCTGAATATTGGAGCAGACTAGTGTTAAGGGAAAAGTCCCTTTAATGACTCCATATCTGCTGCTTTCTTCTTTTCAGTGTGATCAGCATGCTTTCATGTACTCCATTATCATACCAGATTATAAAGATTAAAAGGGCTAAACAAACACAAATGTCACATAACTTAGCAAGGTTTGCTTTTAATTTGCCTTCAGCTACACAAATGTCATTTTGCTCTGAAAAAAATCACTACAACTAATGCTGTGTGTCAGAATGGCGTTACAGCAATGTTTATTTGGAAGCAGTGTCAAAGAGTTCACGGCATTGTAGAAAATGCTGCTCAAAATATTCAAAGAATGTATTCTGGATGTTCAGTGGGAGAGTTGTTTCTGGCTTGTTATGGTTACTTTTAAGATACCTTAATCTCTGGCAATGCCCGTAAGGAGCAGAATTCTGGCTTATTGTAACCACGTTTATTTCCAGAGGTCACAGAAATCTAAGAATAAGAGAGGTCAGCTTGTTCCCAACATATTTGCCAGAAACAGAAAAGCAGATTTTATTTCCAGCTTAAGGGACAGTGTTTGTTGCTTGTCTTTTGGGACGCAAGCTAGACACCCCATATTTTATCATAGTGATAGTTGTGTCCAAAGCTGAGATTTTGATAAGATTCAAATGAGGCAGGTGATAATGAGAAACAGTGAATGTGGATGCTGACATAGTTTCCTAATTGTTTCCTGATAATGGAACAGAAATGCTCTCGTAACCGTTTCTCATTCAGACTAGTGCATGGTCAAACATTTAGTATATGCTTCTTATTTGCAACTAATTTTTTTTTTTCCTCAGTGGCAGAGACTTGTTATCATCAGGCAGGGGCCACTTTTATACCTCTTGTGGATTATGCCCTCCCCTCTGAATTTTGTCTCTGTTCAATCTATGCTAATCTGAGGAGTGTCTTTCATAACTGTCGTTAATGCACACATTTCCAAATACATTGGCACTCATGCACCATAACTAGAGGACAGTGACTGAGACCAGGTAAACAGTAGCAAAGTAAAAATAACAAAGTCAAAGTGTGGTGGGAGATGCATACGCATCGAGATGCTTGTTGAAGGAAAATACAGTCTGATTTGGGGATACTAGTTAAACTGAGAGCAGAAAAGCATTTCACGGACTTACAAGTCTATCAGAAAGCACGGAGATGTTGCATACTCTTGCCCACAACGTTATAGTCAGAAATAACTCCTAGATACATGCTGAAATAGGACTAGCAGACCTCACAGGGAGCAACATTTTGAGAAAAGAAAAAGGACAGCCCCCAAGTTTAAGGTGCTTTACTCTGTCTGCTAGAAGCAAAACAGCAGGTTGAGAACAGCATGGCTTTAAGCAGCCGAGAGCTATTTTTCCTTTCTGTCTGCCCTCTGCTCTCATCTGACCGCCTCCTGAGAGGCAGCACAGATCCCTTTAACAAAGTTCCTGACACCCGTACATGGCTTTGCTGAATTATATTCTCTCTCTTTACCTGCTTAAAAGTTAGGAGTCGTATCTGTGCACTCATCTAGACTCTGTTGTAGCCAAGGTAAGAAAGTAGGTATGTCCCAAAGGCAATCTCAAGAGCAGTGCCTGAGTTAAAGGGCCAGATTTCTCTCTTTGTTTACTCTGCTTCCAGTGAAGGAATCTTGATAGATACATAATTTTTATGGCTTATGGTTCAGTGAGATGAATACTCTGCTTAAATCAGTGGGATTCTAAGTATGACTGAAGTTTGCTTGCACAGGAGCAGGAGATAAACGTGCATAGACTACATTGAATAATGCCAACTTTAAGACTTCTTTCTTGAAAATGATTACATTTCAATATTTAATATATTTTCTAAGATGGATATGGATTTGTCAGCCTCACTGAAGAACTTGATCTACCCCTTCTCAAGCTATTTCTGGAAAACTTCTTATTCCCTAGAAAAATCAGAATGGAAAACAAACCTGATTTCGTGGGAGATCAGTATATAGTCTACATTTAGAAATGTACAGTCCTTTAGAAGCAAGGGAAGGTTTTTGGCTACTTCAGGAACCTAGCTAGAATATGATCTCTTAAATAAACAGTAGAAGAAGTGAACTGTTCTGAAGGGCAATTTACAGCACCTAAATTAGAAGCATAATTACAAAGTTAATTTCTCACATTGTTTTTAAGTAGCTGCTTGTTTCTAAAATAATTTCTTTTTAGAAGGGTAAAATCAGCAAATATTTAAAATTAATTTAATCTAGTGGGGGGGTATTTTTTCTAAATTAAAATGTTTGATTTATTTGAAACATTTTCTCCCCTCAACTTTAACAGGAAGACAAATGTTTTGATAGGATAAAAATGTGCATCCTAACTAGCTTTAGTTACAAGCTTTCTGTGTCACACTGAGAGCTGCTCTTGCAGATTTACAGAACAGACTAATAGTCACAACTTAACAGAACCCTATAAAAATTTCCAGCCGCCTTAGCTGTCTGTGCCTACTGTGTAAATACAATTTCTTTAAGAAACTCTGAGCGTCAGATATACAGAAATGTAGGGACCGTTGGAACTAATAATGAAGAAATCTATCTCTATTTTGAATACAGATTTATCATGGACAATGAATTCAAGTGAATGGGGGAAAAGAAGAATTCTGAAACTAACCAGAAAACACTCTTGATACCTACAATATCTACAATACTAGCAGTATTTTCTGCCTGTATCTGAGTATTCAATAAACCAGTATTGCAAGAAAAGGCCAATTTGATGCTAGATGGTATGTGAATGTCACCTGTAAGATTTGTCTCATCATTCTGCTCTCCTTGGTAACTGATTTTGTTCCCTTGCTTTGTTTTGACAGTTATGCTGAGAGAATATGGTGATTGATTTCAAGAATCCCACCTTTGGCACCTTAGCCAAAATTTGACCTCAGAGTAAAACCACACAATGAAAGCAGGAGTCCAAAGACCTGACTTTGAGAAAGGAGGTTGGGAAAGACACAGAGAAACTAGTTTCAGAACCAGGGCAGATTCAGATTTTAACTAGCAGGAGTACCAGATTCAAAAACCTTGGCACACATCAGAAAAATACAGCAAACATATGCAAACATATTATGCATCAAAACAAGGGAGGCCAACTAAAGACTTCCGTGTAGTAAAAAACATATAAATGAAGGCTCTCCTTCCAAAGAAAATGGAAGAGCAAGTTTTGTGATGATTTTTTGCCATCGCGGAGGCTAAGCATGATGTGATTTCAAGGGAGTCCAAAAGGAACGTGAGGCAGGCTGTTGAATACGGCACTGATACGAGGAGCTCAGTTTTGAACAGCCTTGGATTGTACTGCCTTAAAACAGCTCTTTGAATTTCTGCATATTTTTATAAAAAAGTAAGGTTACTCTCAGAGCCCTGGAACCATGTTAGTGATTTCTCATACAAACTGGAACTACTCCATAGGTGTCTGCACTACAGCAGCAGTGGACTAGACATTCTGGACATATTTTATAGGAAGTTGAGCCTTGTTTCCCCAGTCTGAAAAGATGAATCTGAAATGTAAGACATGTAGATGGGGCATGGTGCATGTTTTAAAGCTGGGCAGAATATATTGAAAACTCAGATCTCATCAAGTAAACACTGAAGTCAATAAAAAAAAAAAAAAAAGCCTGGTTCTAATTAGTGGGTGTCCATTCTAAAACTCATCTTTTTAAATGAAATTTATGTCTTTCAATATAGAAAGGATTTTTTAAAATTTTAGTAATTTTCCTTAAATTCTTTATTTTGCCTTTTAATGCACTGGAAAAACATTCTAAGAACCATCTAACATAGTGAGAATACTCTAAAAGCTGTACTCTTAAACCCACCTTTTCTAAAGACACAAATACTATCTGTTCCCACTCAGAAAAAATTTGTCTGACTGGATACCCTAAAGAAATTACTTTGACTACGCAAAGTATCATTGGAAATACTTTACCTGCAGAATAAAACATCCTGTGCAAACGGGGAGTTTTCTGGCTGTGTTCCAGCCTTGAGATGACTGACATTGAAGTATGAGAGCGTGTGATTGATGAAGCCATGCATGGTTCCATTTTGACTGAATGCATATTGATACATAAGGCGTGGAATGAAATCAGATGTGACAGCAATTACAAAAGCCTGAGAGACAAAAAAAACCAAGCAAACAACAGCATTGTGAATCTATGTCTAACGTGTTTCAGATTAAGTTAACTCAGATGATAATTTTCACGTTCAAGTAAGTTTAGAGGGGTGATGAAGTGAGAGTTAAATGGCAGCTCTGCGGAGAAGGACCTGGGAGTGCTGGTGGACAACAGGCTCACCATGAGCCAGCAATGTGCCCTTGCGGCCAGGAAGGCCAATGGCATCCTGGGGTGCATTAAGAAGAGTGTGGCCAGCAGGTTGAGGGAGGTGATCCTCCCCCCCCTACTCTGCCCTGGTGAGGCCACATCTGGAGTACTGTGTCCAGTTCTGGGCTCCCCAGT
>VZSC01013460.1:64398-110530 GCA_013398225.1 Steatornis caripensis | reverse complement strand
CGCGGTTGCTCTGGCAACGCCCAAGCCTCGTTAGCGCTGCGTCAGCCTCGCTCACGAGAGCTGCCGGCTCGNCTGGTCGCCAGCGCTCCCTGGGGGCCTCTAAATCTCCCGCGGTTGCTCTGGCAACGCCCAAGCCTCGCGAGAGCTGCCGGCTCCTGGCGGGCCTCTCTCCTCTGCCTCGGGTTTCCCTGACGCCGGGAACCCCCCTGCCGCCTCGGTCTAGCACGGAGCCGCCGAACTTCGTGCTAGCACCACGGTGTGCCTCGCCAAAAATGATGGATTAGGCATTTCAAAAATTTGTTCTTATCGTAAGCAAATGCCAAGTTAGCTCAAAAAAAAAAAAAGTCATTGCTACTCAGCTTAATCATGTTCTGTGCATTAGCAAAAGATAAGATGGGAAAGGGGTAAAAAAAGTTTTATTTTTAGTGCTAATTTTCTGAATGCTTCTGCTATTTTAAAGGTGTCTGCAGAGCAAATAAATGAGAATCAGTTCTCAGAGATAACTTATAATCATTATTCTAACATCGGAGCAACAACATCTTCCACTCTCCTTTAATTGCATGCAGTCAAGGGAGGTAAACAAAAGAGAGGGGAAGTATTTCCTTACTGATAGAGTGAAATATTTACTTTCGAAATTCTTCATAATGAGACCCTAGTAAAAATTTGCAGTCTGATTATTTGATGTTCAGTCACTGTTTGCCTTTATGGGGTGCCTGTGAACACCATCTCTCAGGTGCCGCTTCCCTGCATTCAGGAGTCCATTTTGACCCCAAAAGCGTTAATCCAGACAGCTTACATTTCTTCCTGTATGGTCATGTAAGATGTACTCTGCACAAAATAAGGAACAGCGACCTTGAAATGAAAGGCGGGGGGGGGGAAATAATAAATCCCACAACCAAATCCATTCAACAGCCCAGACCAAGATCTAAGCTCTGTCAAAATGATTTCTTATTCCATTTTACTGAAGCAGTGCCATGCTTTATCACTTGTGAGTTCATGTCTTATAGCTGAGGCAGCCCACTTGAATTGGTAAGTTGTTTAGTTAAAAGTATACATGTGCTAGTCACATTGAAAGTATGATTTAAAAGGAAATATCATTTTGCAGGTGAAATACAGCTGCAATTGTGACAGGAAGCTGAAATCCAAAACACTAAAGCGCATATAACTAATTTCTGTACATCTCACTATGCTCCTTCTCTTCCCCATTTACAGAAATACTATAGTCAGACTTGTGACACTGGTGACTCAGTGGTGGAGGTGGCAGCATTAGATCTTCCAGGAGCTTCTGCTGAAGTCTCAGAATCATAAGTAAAATTGGTCGGACAATCTTAGCTAAACTTAATGTACTGCTACTGTCTGTATCATTACATCACTGCACACACATTTATACACAAACTGCAATATAATTTGAAGAAATGCTGAATTTGCCTTGTGAGTATGAAATATGCAGATGTTGAAACACTAAAATAAAATTTGACTAGAAAAAAGATGCTTTCCAAGTCACCAAAATCCTCAGTTTACAACCATTGAAGCTTACACTTCATTACACCTGCTCAGAACTAGTTGTATTTATTTATAGATATTTTTATAGTGGTGAGTTGAGTTGCTTAGCCTCTTCAGTTCAGTCGGAGTGCTGCTTTAATAGGATAGATCAAGTATGGCCATACAGGCATAGACATATTTTTTTAAAGCAAAAAGGCAAATCATACCTTAAAAGGGCTATCTGCTCAAACAGCAAGGAAATGAGTCTTTCTCCTTGTAATTTATAAATAAGGAAACACAGATCCAGAATGCTAGAAGTGCCCTGTAACTCTGTTTAATTTTATTTTAATGTAATTGAAAAATCTTGTGAAGGCAATGTTGAAAGTTGAGCTCATTTTCTATTACACTGCAGCACAGTACCGGACTCCATGCATTTCATGTAAATCAACAACATTATCAGACTACAATGAATCTAAACACTCCTCCACCTGTACTTGGCGAAATGTGAATAAATAAAAACTTGAAAGTCATGCAAATGAAGTCACTGACAAAAGATCCATAAAATTTGGAACTAGGTCAAAAGTGAATGCATTAGTGTTCAATATAATTCCGTCTTACGTTTTAATGTTCATCACCTTCTTTTGTTCTTGCTGCCAATTGATTATCTTTCAGTAAAGTTTACAAGTTACCATTAAATGTTAATAATGCATAAATATTAAACACACCATTGTAAAGTTAGGAACACTATTAATATCCTCAATCTCTGTAGGTGATACTAGAAATTACTAAGATCAGTATCAATAGTCAGAATCATAAAAATCCTATCTTTCTGGAACTGATAGCAATAAACTATGGCCAAGGTACAAGTGATATTTAATACAGACATCTCTCCTTACAGAACTGTACAGAATGGGGAAACTGGTGTTAGGAAAGAAAAGCAGCACTTTTGAAATAGGACTTTCATCTTAATATTTCACTATTACCTATCCTTTTGTCCTGTGTGTAATACTTATAAGATACAGTAACCATCCTAAGACATTGCATACTCTTAACAGCTTAGTAATGTTTTGTTCTCTAGTGTGCTCAAGAAAAAGAAACAAAAGCAACCCTCTGCAGCACTGATGGGCTGAAACGTCACTGCCAGATTCCCCACTGCAGATCCCTGTCAGGCAGGGCATTGTTAAAAAAGGAGGCAAAGACTTACATGTGCATATTTGATCTAGATTCCAGTTCCACTAGGTGACAACAGCTAACTAAAGTATACATGTACAATAAGCTTTATACTCCCTCAAGTGTGCTAAATCATTGTGTTGGCTCAAATTTGTTTTTTAAGAGCATTGTTGACTTCACAGCTGGTGAGTTTACACTTTCCATCACTTCACCACTTGGCAACAGATGCCTCTTACTTATGCACAGATGCTGAGTATCCACCCAACCCTAACATTAGCCTTGTGTTTTGAACTAATTGGGCCAACACAGTTGTAATTAAGATTTGAATAATTAGAAAACTAACATGATTACTTTTACAATTAATCCTTGTATTATACCATTACATTCTCTTTTGGACTATCCTGCATAGCTCTCATTTCCTTGGGTCCTGTAAATGCATCAGCCTTCTAAATACTGGAGTAAAAATATATTTTGCATATAACATTAATGACATTTTAAATGGATGGTTTCCTTCTGATTTTAAAGATTTACAATGTATGATTGGACTGATATTTTCTTTTGTTACATTTGCCCATTATGTGGATCCCTTTACAACAACAACACAGAAAGAAAAACTTAGAAGTTTTTCAAGAATTTCAAGAATTAACAAAGAATTTTAAAAACAGTATGTGAATATATGCAAATACAGTGTGATATAAAAGATCTTCAGGATGAGCTGATCTGACACATCCTGGTTTATTCCTTTGACTTGGTGTCTGTTCTAAAATTATAGGTGCTGGAGAGTATCTGTTAAGAAAAGGAATATAGCTGAGGGGAAAAGAAGAGTCTCTTAAGTGGGGAGTCCTAAGGAAACGGCAACTATAGTACTTGCAAAGAACAGAAGCCAGTGATTTAGAGAGGATATAATTAAGATAAGCAATAACACAAAATAAACAATTAAAAATTGAATGTGATTAGGAAATGTCCATTCAAAATGTGAGCGGTGTATCACTTTCATCATCCAAAGTATGTAAGGACTGGTTGAATATGTAAATATCTCATGCTTTGGCTATTAAATTAAAAAGTACTCAATATTTATCTGCCAGCAATATGCAAAATTAAGGTGGTTCATGTATGTGTCTGCTCGCAGAAGTGTTTTTTGTCTCAGATGAATTTTCTAACATAACACACAACAAGGAACACTCTTATCTGCCAGTAAAAACCACCACTAGTTAAATTTTCATTCTTTGGCATTAGAAAGACTGAGAGCAATAGAGAAGAAACATTGTAGCTGTACAGGAATATTAAGAAGAAGTGTAATTTAGAAAATGCACATTCTGTCTGTAGAAAGTAAAAGCTAAATCTCTTTTTCTTTGTCATTCTAGATAATCTTCACAGTTCCTGGCACAGTGCAGAAAGCCTTGTATTTTTAAGTTAAAGAGATCACTCTTAAAGATAAGAATGTTTTTTCTTATGATGTATTTAAGAAATAGACAGTTGTAATCTCAATTGTGTGTTAGAAAAAAAAAAAGGAAAAAATTGAATACAGATCTGCAATTGCAATAAAGTGCATCCAATTACAGGGAGGGGGAATTTGTTGCAGATAGACTCTCTTGAACTAAACATTTATGTTTGCTAGTCTCCTCCAGGTGTTTAAACCATATTATTTGCAGGGATATCTAAACTTGCTTTAAAGGGCATTTCAGGAACATGTTTATCAGCGAAAGCAAAGAAACAGGAAGGAGAAGTGGTTCACAAACAGGTTCAAAGGAGAATAGTAAGTGTTAAATGGCAGCAGCCAGTGGCGGCTCAGCCTCCCCCTGAGATAGCAGCAGTTCAGTTCCCCTGGGGCAGGGGAACGAGAAAAGGCTGTAATTACCGGCTGCCATTGTTAGTGAAAATAAATATACTGCTTTCATATTCAAGCAGAAATATCACCTCAATCCCTCTTCCCCTGCCAATTTCTTAATCCAAACTACAAATGTTTCTTCTTATGGCTATGATAATTCTCAACGGTAATATCTGACATCAGGGCAATTTGTGATCACACGCCAATCTCTTGTAAAAGTTTGAGTCAGGTGTTGTCGAGACAGTGACTCATTATTTCCTTAGGCACAGGAAACGGAACATGATGGTAAGAAGCTGCAGAGGGAAACATGACTCCCAGAAAGCAGTTATACTAGCCTGCTACCCTTGGTCTGCTAAGTGCGGACAAAATGAAACAAGGAAAGAATCTCTTGGCCTTTATGTTGGGCAGATGGAGCACTTTCCAAATGCTGGGAAGTGAAGCCTCTCTGTGGGCAACACGGGGGAAAATGAGACAAACCAAGTAAAATACTAAATGGCAAAGGAATATTGGAAGAGTACAAAAATCATTTCAGTACTGACAAACTTCGATTTGTTTGAGAGAAAAAGCTCAACAGGTGCTGATGGCATCCCACAAGTAATCACACCCTCAACTGGTCTCAAATAATCAGAGCTGTCCAGCACATGGAACTTAATGATCACCCAAAGAAGGAACGTGTCCATTACTCAACATCCTGGCCACTGAATGACATTTCAACCTCAGACGTAACAGTACAGTAGACATAAACATGTAATAGGTTGAGACTTTGACTTTGTTTAGACAGTCCGTGAAACTTCAAAGCTCTCATGAGTGCTTATCAAACCTACGTGCTCAGTTAGATTTTCTAATTCTATCAATCATATTCAGTGTCCCTCACAGCCATACCCTGATCCAGTTCCTGCTGAAGTCAGAGAAGATTAAATTGATTCTTCATCCTTTCACTGATCTCAATTATTTTTTGCCCTTTCTGAAAAACAGATTTTGCCAGTTACTTCTGTTGTTGTAGGGTTTTTTTAACTGTGAAGCAATATACTTAGACTCCACAACTTCTTTCCATTGTGTGGATGGTAAACATGAAATCCATTTTAATGAAATTAAAGCTAAGTTATAGCTTTACTGCAATAGGGCTGCTTTCACAATACCTTCCATAAAACATAGTGTATTGTCTCAAAGAGGGATGAATAAGATTACCTGATTATAAATCTCTTGTCAATGGTTATCAAATAACATTTTATTTCACAGAGAGCTTGAGAATTTTTTCAATTTTAGAATATCAAATTCCAAAATACATGTGATTATATTCTCATATTGAATTATAAAGTCATACTTCAAATGATTACTTAGAACTAATTTCCCTTTCTGTGGCTGTGTTTTGCTTCAGTATCTGAGTTGTACATTTTTGCATAATAAAGAAAATAAGTATTAATATTTCCATTTGTATTCCTAATTATTTTCAGAATAAAAGTAATCATTTTATAATGTTTTAAAAGTAATTACAGGGGAAAAAATAAAATTGGAAAAGTCCAATGCCTCATTAGATATTTGCAAAGAAACTGAAAACTAGAACAATAATTTTTACTACTAGTACTTTCTTTTGTGACAGGAGATATTTCTCTATTTCCTTGTATTATGTTTTGCTTTATAACCTACTCACAACATTTATCTTGACATTATGGCTTTCTGCCTTTTCAAATGTTTGCCTTCAGGGGTACTGATGCTACTAAAGAACACTATATTTGGTAGATCTGCATTAAAAATCACTTCTTTTTCCTGACAAGCTATTTAAACCATCACATTTATGCCTTATGAATTGCACTTGAAAAAATGTATCTATATATCCCATGAAACCTGGACCCATCTGACCCAAGTTTGTTTATTTGCAAGAAGTGCAATTTTTATTTGAGGACATTATTGCTAAAGATGTCTGAAGGAGACATTTTCCACTACAGACACTATTGTCTACTTTTAATGGGGAGACAGAAAATATTCTATCAGAAAATTTAGAAGAACAACTCCTAAAGTTAGCGATGTCCACAGCTAAACTAGCCATTACTGTTCAAAAGTGAAATCTGAAAACAGGAAAGGTGAGAAAACCATGCGCCACCAACAGACATAACCTTCAGCACTAATACTTTTAGTATTTTAGATAGGACAAGACCTCTAGTTCTGTTTCGTTAATTATTCATTTTCGCACAAGACGTACATACATGAAGTCAGAGACAGAGTCAAAGAACAATATATGCTGAAGTGCGCTTTGAAATTATACTAAACTATTTCTCTACCATGGTATCTGTCCAAAGAAACCCTAAAGAACAGCTGGTAGAAAGAGAAATGCCTGATGCATCTAAACATTGCATTCAAAAATTCTTAGGTAGCTCGGTTCGTATTTTGCCTGGTACAGCTTGCATTGATAGAAACAATTGAGGTATGCTGTATAGTAACCAACCCCACCTGTCCTTTATGAAATAAGTAAGATCATATCAAGTTAGGTTTATTAAATCTCAGCTCTTAGTTAAAATCATCATCGGTCACTAGATACCTGAACAACATGAACACAGTTCTTACCTAGACTAGGCAGAAGATATGCATATATTTAGAAATAGTTGTGAGAACTTCCATTCAAGAGAAAATTAAAAGATAGGATCCTGCCATTTTTACCTGAACTAGCATACTTGGCACATATCACAGAAAGGGATGTATAGCCACAAGGCAGTGAGAAATGAATGGTAATTCTAGATGTTTAGCATCCCCCTTCCAACTTCTCCACAGAAATGTAAAAGTAACATTTAGAAAGACAGTTAAGTGTGTGAGGTTTCTATTTAAAATATTCATTCTTATTGATCACAAATAGGGCAAAAGAAGTCATACAGTTATTACCGAAAAAGTGGGTTGATTAAAAAGAGTGACCTTTAGAAAACATTTGCAAAATATGCCCATTGTTTGTTGGATGCTCCAGGGAGTTCCAGGCAGAGTGAAAAGGGAACAAAAAGGAAAAGGAAAAAAAATCTAACCAAATAAATAATTCTAATATTTCCTGTGTTTTGAAGTGGATTTTTTTTTTAACTTTATTTAAAAATGTCCAGATGCTTGCCCTGATGGCTCTGCTCCATTCTGCCATACACAGCATCTCTTCTACACTCAGTCTAGGATTATTCAGATTCTTGGCTACTGGAACTCAAATATGTCCTTGAATGATGCATTTTGGCTCTCAGGCTGACAAAGAGTGACAGGTAATTGCTATGTGCTACATGTGATGGGTAATTCAGAGTGGGATTGAAGTCCACTGATAGACTTGAATTTCGTTGTTTACGTGTTCTGTGCACCAGACAAAGGACATTTCCATTCCAAATAATAATAAAGGGGGGGGGAAGGAGATGAGGAGACAAGAGGACAAATGCAGAAGAAAGTGATGGTGCCAGAAAATTTTGATCAATTTATATGCAGTAAGGACCAAAAAATGGGATGGAAGTCTTTAGACTGAATCACAAAACCACCAGAGAGAAGTGATACTCTTCAAAAAGCATTTTAATTAGCATGTTCAATTGAATGTTTTCCTTATCAGCTTACCTTCTCAGCATCACCTCTTAATCTCTGTATTTATTCTGACACACGCACTCTTTCAAGAAGCAGCCAGGTATATCACATTTTATATCTTTATTTATTTTGACATATGTGCTCCTTCAAGTAGCAGTTCAGAGGCAGAAGGGCCAAACTACCAGAAGTTCTGTTTTATAGAAAACCCGAGTCCCACTGTCTAGGAGGTCAGATTTAAAAAAAATATTTAAAGATGAGAATATGAAACATAGCTGTATTCTGACAGTATTGCTCATCACACAGTGATAGAAAAAAAGGGGGATCTTTACTGAAAGGCACAGGGCTGTTTTTGTCTTCTTTTTCTTCTACCAGTGTAAATCAGGACTTCTGTAACATCTGTTTGGAGATACAGTAGGGTAGAGCTACACTAGACAGGTTTACTTCTGCCCTAAATTATAACTATTTTATCCAGAAAAGGAACAAGAAGTGTTTATATTCCATTTACCATTTTCAAGAGATATAGTTAAATATTGAAAATTATGGTAAATGAGTACCAAGATTATTATTAATATTTTAGGAAGAAATGAAAAGCCAGATAACAAGCAAAGACACAAGTTTCCTAAATGGAAATGAAATGGCTTTTCATTTTGTTGTATAATTAATAGTCCAGTTTAAAGATAGAAATATTACTTGAAGAGTTTTTACAGAAAGCTTGTTACAAATAAATTTGAGTGAACTCAGTGACTTCATCATCAAATTTCTGGCAAAATTATTGAGTAAAAGTCTGGTCAGACTGCTCAAGACAATGGAAATTAGTTAAGAAATACTAGATTTTACATGCTTTTCTTCATGTTATTTGCAGTATTTTCTTGAATAGGAAAAATGAACCATGGGATGGAGCCTTCTTGTTCTTTTTTTTTCTCCTTTTAGACAGTACATTGAGCTAAATATAAAACAGATATATGAAAGTGTGTAACACGCACAAACAGAGTCCATATGCCTGAGGACAGAATGCCAAGAAGGTTATTCTTAATAAATGTACTTCATGATCTTCATATAGGCTTTTAAGAGGGTTGCTTAAACTGCCATCTCTGCTCCATATACAGAAACTCTGTTTTCTCTCTCTCTCTCTCTCTCTGGTCCAAGGGGACTGAGGAACATAAGGGAGTGGTAAGGGAACTCAAAACCTAGATCACCAGTTCAAACCAAGCCCTGTGGGTAGTGGTTGAACTTCGTGAAATGAATAAATGGCCACAGACAAGTGTTTAGCAAATGTGCATCTGCATTTACAATTACTTTTAGCACTTGCTGGCAGCCTTTAGAGAACAGCAGCCAAGAATCTAAGTAAATGCTTATAGACCCTAAATGATCTAGGTCAAAAAGCTACTTTTTGGAATCAGTGCTTTGGGGTCAGCAGCACATTGTTGATCAAGAAAGGTCAAAAATCTTATCTGTTTTCTAGAAAATGGGTGGGTTTGCATCCTTATTTACCCTCACTGGAAAAAAAAAATAAAAATTATTTCAAACATTTTTCTAACCAAGTAAGCCACAACTGTATCTTGTAAGTATATGGACGTAGTATTAATACAGTCAGTGAGTAAATGTGTGTATGAAAAGAATAAGTTGTCTAACCTAAATTTGGAAATAAAAACTACCCATCCAAGTCATTTAACTGTGTATTTATCATCTGCTTTGGAGACTGTTCTGAATATACCGTACTCTGAATGTTGAAGGACAACATAATTCTGGTATCTAAAAATACAACTTTTAAACTTAAGTGGGAGACAGCACTTTATGGTGAGTTAGGTGCTTAGATACTTTCTTATTATAAATCTCAGATGAATACATTTCTTATGAATATCTCCATAAAGGTTTCCAGTCTGAGCTGTGATTGCAGGTCTGAACCATTCAGTACAACAGCACAGAGATGGACTTCAGCACCCACAGACCCCATATCACACTCTGCTGGGACACAGGACAGTAAACATAGCTTACATTATAAATATGTCTCACAATGCAGTCATTGCCTTAAAAAATATTGACAGCCGGGACATCTGCAGGAGAAAGATGCCCCTCCAGCCCCAGAATTGTCTGGTGTACATCAATGAATACGATCCTTACAGGAAGACTCTCTTTGCCCTCAAAACTGAAGTGATACATTTGACAAACTGAACCACAGCTGCTCCTAAAGTGATCTGACCAAGGCTTATGATGTAGTATCTTAGCTCCCATCTGGTTGGGAGAAAAAGCAGCCTCTTTAAATGATCCATTGCAATATTAGCATTGGAAAACATATGTCTTTGACATCTGCTATATACCAAGTCCAGTAATAAATACGGCAATGTAAGTTTTTATTTTACTTTGATATAGAAACTATCTACATGAAAGATTTTTTTCCCTCTCAAACTACCAGTCTTGAAGGTTCAACAAGAAAGCAGACTGAAGCTTTCTGCCTCTCAAAACACCACTGAAGCGTCAAAGCTTTGCTACAAAATTATTGCTTCGACAAATACTCATCCAGTGACACACGCCAAACTCAGTGTCTTCAATGAGTTACATCTGTGCGAAACAAGTGCACTTCAGTAAAAGTTTCTATTAATACAAAGGAAGATACGGTTTGAAACTCATTCTTTATTATGGTGCATCTACGACAAAGAACAATAAAAAGGTAAGCCAGGAAAAAGTAGTAGCAAACACTACATTTGCCTCTAAGTCAACTAACTATGAGTCTGAGAAGTCATTCAGAAGGTGGCTTGAAAATAACGGCCCCTGAAAATATGTTCAAAACTTACATATTTGCAAGTATATATATATATATACACACACACTGCAATACATGTTTTGTTTTAACTGTAAGCTATGATTTTACAAGAACAATGACATTGTGAGGTATCCGAGTTAAAGCTCTGCAAGATTTGTTTCTATGAACCAGTCAAGAGCATGCAATTTCTGCAGTGTAGACACACATACAGACTCCAAAGCTGGGAACAGAACTGGTTCCTACTGTGTTAGCTGCTTACTGTACACTGAGATACAGCCCTTGACACAAAGAGTTTACAATCTAAAACAGTTAAAAACACCGAAAAAAGGGGATAAAGTGATGATAGAGTGTTGGAGCACATATATCCCATTCACGTGAATACTGGAGTGTTTTCACAGGGGTTTTCCATTTCAATTAAAAAGAAGATTTCAGGCAAAGGAATGAAGAGAATGGATGCAAAAGTGATGAAGCATTAAATCACGTTAGATGAAGAGAAAGAAAGGAAAGAAAGAGGGAGAATGTTAAGAGGAACAGAATGAAAAGAAACACAAATCATTAGGAAGAAAAAGAAGAAATACGAAGAGGAAGGTGCTACCCACGGGTGCAAAAGTAAGTGCCCAGGAAAGAGACTATGAAAATAAAAGAAGGAGCAGGGGTAACAAGTGTCTGGTGGGACACAATGGGCTTGCTAAGAAAGCTGATGTTAGCTCGCCAATGCGTGTTAATAACACAGGGTTTGAAAAGCCTCCATTTCTGTTAAAGCAAATTCCCATATATCTTTGAGAAAGGAAACGGGGAAAACTCGTTTACCCTGAAGCTTACTCTATCCCACTCTCACCCTATCCTCTTCAAATAACATAATATATCTCTTTACCTTACATTATCTGGATTATTAACTGTAGTTGTTAACACTTGTTTTCTTTTTCATGTATCACTGTTTTAGCAGGACTGTCCCTTGCTGCTCTGTGGTTGGTTTTATGTCAGCTTTCAGAGAACTCCCTTTGCTGTACTGCTTTCCAAGCCTCAATTTAATAAATTTCCTTAAAAAGCTCCTAAAACATTAAAGCATTAGCATCAAATGCTAATTTTCAGTGGAGTTGGGCCAGATAGCAATTCTACTCTTCTGTCAGTAATAAGGAGATGTAGCTTAAGGCAAAAAAAATTTAACACTGGCCTCATTCAAAGAATTTGAAATATCTGAAATAAAGCTGAACTTTACATACAGCTTTATATTTAATACTTTTTGATATGGCCTTAGAGTAAAAAACAAAGAAGTCCAAAAGAGGGAACTAGGCTATACTGACATGTCTTCCACTGCATTTCTGTTTAACCTGTGCTCCTATGTTTACCAAGTCTGAAAATCTTCAGTGAGTCAGATGTCCCTAATTATTTGTTTAATTAGAAATTATACTTCCCATATTGCTGAGGTCACTCTTGGACCATCACTACATATGAAGAAGCCCACAATCCACCAGTGGAAAAGATCAGAAAATCATTATAGCATTATTGTCTATTTTTATCAAAACATGAAGAAAACCAGAATTTCCCCATCTTTGGTGAACTGTCATCTCATAGATTCTCTGAGGCTAGCATACCGGAAAGTAAGTGCTCTTCACTTAGAAGCAGATAGAATATCTGATCTTGTAAAATAATAATAGAGATGTAAGTGCATTTGTAAGACTTGTTTAGAAACCCACAGACACACTGCCACGAAAGCGTGATTTATTTATTTTTTACTTACAGCAACAGCTTTGTGAGACAAAAGGGGAACAGAGCCATCATGTCAAACAAGGTTTATAGTCAGTCCTTGTGAAATACTAGAATGGAAGTTCCTGCTATTTGTACATAACCTGGACGTCTGCGACTGCACAGGAACTGTTTAGACTAGAAATTTTTCCATTAAGTGCATTAAGTTCTTGTCTTTCAATTTTTTTAACGAATACTCTGACGTATATTAATGAATACTAAATATAATGAGAAACATCAATTATTCATGAAAGACAAAAAGTGAAGACAGGTATAACGGAAGCTGATTTGCACATTCAAATATTTCTACTCTGGTTGGGACTTGCATCTCTGGGTGGCAGAAGCACAAAATATAGTAAGTGTCATATTAACGTAATATGACAAAAGAAATGATCCATATACTACACCAAAATGAGGATCAGTACCTGTAACTACTTCCAAAACCAACTTCCTTTCCAAGAAAATAGTGGACATACTGATTCACCATTATGAAAACCATTACTTTCAGAAATCATTTTCAATAAGGAAAGTATACTGATAGACCGTTAAAACTGTCAGTATTCTTAGTACATTGTCCCAAAACCTGAGGTCTTTTTCACATATGCTTATGTTTTCATGAGAAAGAGCCCTTAGTATTTCTCACTGAAAAAGCTAATGGAATGGGTAACAAACTTGCAAGTAACCAGTATTTCTCTGAACTGTTCTTTTTTTTGGAGGACAGGGAGAGTGGAGAGGGGCAGGGGCTTGGGAGGTATTTTTAGATGAAGAAATAACTCTCCACATTGAGTAGCTGAGCTTTTAATGCAAGATAAACTGCTATGAACTGTATTACCAACACTGGATGATAACCAATGATACAGGTATTTAATGACAGTAAACAGTATTGGCTGAAAAAGCAGTGCAATTAATTCACACTTTTATAAACCACCTAGGAGTTATGTATCTGTTTAAGAGAGCAAGATTTGAAATCAATTAACTTTCCATTGACTTTTTTCCCCTGTTAGGACAGATTTTTAAACGCAACGTGTACATTTTTGTGGGCAACAGGAAGAACACTGACGTGTTTAATTCAGCAGATCTTAATTCGGTCCTTTACAGTATTAAAAAGTTTGGGCTGTTTAGTAGCTCCTTAATTACATCCCCTGACAGCACAGATATCAGGTGTGGACTTGACTGAGATTATCAAATTCAGTTAACTTTAGACACTTTAGGGTGGATGCGCCATAGGTACACCAGGTCATCTAACTAACTCCAGGCTCCATAAGCAGCCTTGACTGTTTCTTATTAATAATTTAATATTTCAAGACCGCCTCTCTCATCTATGCTCTCTTTTCTTTTGTTCCAGATAAAACACTTCAATTATCCGTCTGTTTCTTTTGATATGCCACACTATCACCCCATGAAAAACACGTCCTCTCCCTCTTCAATCAAACACTACTTTCTTTCCCCCAGCAACTACCAATTTCATTTTCTGGCCACTTGTATTGAACTAGCACCCCCACTCGCCCTCGTCCCCCCACAGAACTGCTAATCCTGCGAGAGCAACTACCCAAACCCCACCAGCCTCTGAGCATAACACGACACACGCCAGGCACAGCCCTCAGTCTGGCGGCAAGCTGGGAACCTGCATGCATATTCTCGACTCACATTTCAAAAATCCCTTTCTGTCTCGTCTAAATGCCACGGGACTTTGAAGCCTTACGCGTTTGAGTTCCTGCTTGCGAAGGAACGATGCTCCTCGTCCAGAATGAAGTTTTACCGTAATNCCACCAGCCTCTGAGCATAACACGACACACGCCAGGCACAGCCCTCAGTCTGGCGGCAAGCTGGGAACCTGCATGCATATTCTCGACTCACATTTCAAAAATCCCTTTCTGTCTCGTCTAAATGCCACGGGACTTTGAAGCCTTACGCGTCTGAGTTCCTGCTTGCGAAGGAACGATGCTCCTCATCCAGAATGAAGTTTTACCGTAATGTACTTCTGCTTTCCAGCTGCTGTTCTTCCTCAAATAAATGTACTAAGCACAAAGGGGGAAAGTGCACTTGCCTTCTCACATCGCTGCACGCTTCTAACGGGCTTCCCCCCCCCTCCCAAGCTTCAGAGAGCCACCGAGTCGGCGATAACTGCAGCCATTCTTAAGAAGCTGCTTAAAAGCAGAACCCCTCCAGAGAGGAGCTGCAGGCTGGGACGCCCGCCTCTGCCCCCAGCCCCGCCGCGGCGCGGGCTCCCTTGCTGCAGTGCAGGCTGCCAGTTCGCTCAGTCTGAACTTTCAGTGCAGGAATCCGGCGTAATGCGGTCCGCCGGATGAAGCGGCACTTACCTTAACTGAAACCTTTTCTGCGGTAAAGCTGGAGCATCGGTCACATCAACAGCGATTTTGGGGGGGGCGGTGTTGGGGTGTTAATCTAAGTTTCAATCAGCACCCTCCGGGTAGCTGCATACCGCTCTTTTTTTTTTTTTTTTTTTTCGTTGCCGTTGAACTCTTCACTCTCTAAAGGGGAGCGGGGGAGAGAGAGAGAGAGAGAAGCTGAAATCCTCAGAGGCTCCTAGGGAGTGAGAGAAGAGGCACCAAAGCAATGTTTCTTAACACGGGATTCTCAGCCGGCGCGCTCAGGTCTGGAGGATCGTGCAGCTGCCGTGATAGGCTCCTGTCACGTCCCCTGAGCCGTGAGATGATCATTGACCTGATTAGCTCTGAACACTCCCTACACGCAGAGAAAGCACTGAGAGGATTGGTGGGTCGCAAGGGAATTGGGAAAGGCACCAGGGCCGCTTGGGAATCTTCATTCTTCCAGACTAATGGATGTGCTGCAGCTGAGGCTGTAATTTGTGAGGAGGTTATGCACAATGTTAACCATCTGAGGGCTTAAACAAATGTGCTTTTGCATGCTGTTTCTCAAGGTGCGCCAGCGTTCAACACAGGGTAGAGCTGAGTAATTAGAGGCTGATGTAGCCGTTTTGTAATGCGAGGCTCACTGTATGGGATGTTCTGTAAGCTGAGAGATAGAGTGGATTCATACATTTGTCTGTGACCCTGGAGACAATAGCAGTTAATGGGTAGAACAAGTGAAATTAGCATGGTGGGCTAATGTTAGCCCCCAGATGGCAATCAATCACCACGGAAAGAAAAGGAAAAGAACAACAAACCCAAACAGACTAGAATTATTTAACAAGTGTATGTGGCAATTTAAATAAATAAAACGTAGAGAAAGAATGCAAACTTAGTACAGTTAGGACTCTTCAACGTAGAGATAAAATCAGTAGCAGAGCACAATACAAGTTCTCTTCTACACTTGTAGTGGAGGGAAAAAAACCAAGGAATTAATTTACAGGACCTAATTTGCCTTTCATTTATGCTGATACAAATAAATCTATTAAAGATGACAGTTCAAATTTAGAGGGGTGGGGGGAAACAAAGTGAAAGAAAAATGAGGTTACTCCTTTTTAGTTCCAGGGTACTGCAGAAGCTAAATTTTTATGTACCAAGTATTCAGGCTTATGTGGTCAAATGAGTTCAGCCTACGTGTGTCAACTTCCATGACTATCTTCACCTGCTATTTTCCTGCTTTTTGGACGACAATTATGGCACTACCCAGTTGACTCAATTTTCATTCAGATTTATCCATGGAAATACCAGTTTGTGACTAAGACGGGTTCACAGAATAACGTATTTAGTAATGGTGGTCTGATGCAGCAATATAAGATGGATGAAATTTTATTTTGATAACAAATAATAAGATTTGGAACCTAAAGTAGCAACATTCGTTCATATGTAGTTATCATAAGTAACTCTACAAATGCCAAAACAAAGATAATCATAAACATATACTGAAATTCTTAATCATATGTAGTTACTTTGTGTCTGCTTTTATCAATTTTTCAGGTAAATTAGTATAATTGTATTTTAGTAGGATAAGCAGTCAAGAAAGTAATTTTTAAGTTGTTAAGCAAACAGAGGAAATGGATTACATATTTACTTTCGGAAGGCAATCGTATCAGAAATGTGTTATTACAGAGAAAATAGTACCATGTGACTTACATGACTCAGAAGTAACCATAAAAGTTTGAATCTCCAATTTATTTAGCAAGACACAGAAGACAATGATTTCTCACTTTAACTGCAGTCACCCTAACTGTAATGTCAGAGAAACGGGCAATAAATCTAAGTGCCCCATGTTCGCACTACACAGTCAGTAGGAAGAGACCGACTTTTCTATCCTAACAATGGTAGCTATATAATTTTCTTTATCTTCCTCTGGAAGTTCCTCTCTCCTTCTACTGATCAAAAGCTCCTCTGTGTGCAAAATCTGGATAATAAGATTGTCTTTGGCAATATTTCATATTCAGGCGGCAATTTTTTTAGAACATCTTTTAGTGTTATTTACAGAATCCCTGTCACCCAGGGATTTCCATTTCACCCGGGACTAATGGTAACAAAATAATAATTAATCAAATAAGAAGGCTTTTACATGCATTAATATGAAGCATAAACACATTCTTGAGCTTGACTAAATGGATTTCTTGTGTCAAGACTAAGGTGACTTGCTGCTACAGACCTCACTGAAAAAGAGGTTGCTTTCCATAAATTTGTACCATAGAATGGGCAGCAAGCCATCCCAACACTTATGATCTTACCTGTTCTGACATGGCATCCCTTATGAAACAGGTAATCCACAGACACACACTGTATTATTTATGATTTCAAATACAATAAAAGACATTAAATATGAAGAAGACCTTATTAAGACATTTTCTTTGCCATTCCTGAAAGCTTCCAATTTCGGGTTTCTTGCTGTTTTGTTTAGTTGATTCCTACTTCTCATAAGCCCTGGAGTTTTCAGTACATCTCTTAAACTACTGTTCCACAACCTAAGAGATATCCATGTTATGAATGCTTTTCCTGTTACTATCCCATTTTCAAGTCTCTTTCGGTAGTTTTATACTAAAAATTCCACTCATAATATAAATTCTAATCTTTCTCTAATGTTCTGATTGGTTTTTTAAGACATTGTCAACATTCATCAAACGTTCATAGCACATCACTGAAATATTTTAGTTGTTTCTTACCACAAGTAAAGGTCTGAAAAAGAAAATAGCAGGTCCAGAAAAGGAACTGAAGCATGAAGTGACAAAATTTGAAGTGACAACATGATTTAAGTTTGTGCAGAAATAATTGGGACTTACTGTTGACTTGGACAACTGAGCAAGAAAGTGGCATTTTAAATTCAATGTTAACAAAAGGAAACAATAATTTGAATCACACATAAAACTTGCTGCAGTCTAAATAACAGAAGCAAAGTCAGTTGTCTTGGATCTTATTCCCAATCCTAAATATAACTTAAAATTTTGAATTCAGTTCCCATCAGTCATCTGAATAAATAGACAGAGGTTGTTCAGAGCAAGGAGATCAAAAAAGTAATATGTCTTCAATAGGAGATAATATAACCACTTACATTGGTAAAAAAAATTAGACACTCTTCTTGGCTCATCATTCTTACCCAAAGGGAGCAGTACATTGAACCAGTTAAAAAAAAAAAAAAGGAAAGAAAAAGGAATAATTTTCTATGCAATCCACAATTAACCTTTTGAATTCACTGCCACAAGCCATGACTATAGGAAAGAATTAAAACATACATGCGTGAGAAAATTTTAAAACACAACAGGATTTAAAATGTATATACAATAAAAATGTATTTGTTTCGGTACTGTTCCTCAGTGAGAAGTAAAAATATTACCTCATGGGCAAGACAAGATCCTAATCATGGGAAAAAACCCTCTGCCAACTAGTATCATTTAGTTGTAAAGTTTAGAAGACCTTTACAGTATCATTGCATAAGCTACGGTGTATTTACTGTCAAAGGTCATTAGATGGTCATTTGCTGAACGAGGCGGGTGACCTGGTGACGCTGGACACGGAGAAGGCAGAGTTATTGAATACCTTCTTTGCTTCAGTGTTCACTGCTAGGACTGGCCCTCAGGACTCCCAGACTCTGGAGATAAGAGAGGAAGCACGGACAAATGAAGACTTGCCCTTGGTCAATGAGGATTGGGTTAGAGAGCAGCTAGGCAAACTGAACACGCACAAATCGATGGGTCCCGATGGGATGCATCCACGTGTGCTGAGGGAGCTGGCGGAGGTAATTGCTAGGCCACTCTCCATCATCTTTGAAAAGTCGTGGAGAACAGGAGAGGTGCCTGAAGATTGGAGGAAAGCCAATGTCACTCCAATCTTCAAAAAGGGCAAGAAGGAAGACCCGGGAAACTACAGGCCAGTCAGTCTCACCTCCATCCCTGGAAAGGTGATGGAACGGCTCATTCTGGAACTCATCTCCAAGCACATGGAAGAGGAGAAGACTATCCGGAGTAGTCAACATGGATTCACCAAGGGTAAATCCTGCTTGACCAATCTGATAGCCTTCTATGATGGCATGACTGGCTCGGTGGACGAGGGGAGAGCAGTGGACGTTGTCTACCTTGACTTCAGTAAGGCTTTTGACACTGTCTCCCACAACATCCTCATAGGAAAGCTCAGGAAGAGTGGCTTAGATGAGCGCACAGTGAGGTGGGTCAAAAACTGGCTGAATGGCAGAGCGCAGAGGGTAGTGATCGGTGGTGCGGAGTCTGGTTGGAGGCCTGTGACCAGCGGTGTTCCCCAGGGGTCAGTGCTGGGTCCAGTCCTGTTCAACGTATTCATCAATGATTTGGACGAAGGGACAGAGTGTACCCTCAGCAAGTTTGCTGATGATACAAAGCTGGGGGGAGCGGCTGACTCACCGGAAGGCTGTGCTGCCATTCAGCGTGACCTGGACAGGCTGGAGAGTTGGGCGGAGAGGAACCTGATGAAGTTCAACAAGGGCAAGTGTAGGGTCTTGCACCTGGGGAGGAACAACCCCATGTGCCGGTACAGGCTGGGGGTTGACTTGCTGGAGAGCAGCTCTGCGGAGAAGGACCTGGGAGTGCTGGTGGACAACAGGCTCACCATGAGCCAGCAGTGTGCCCTTGCGGCCAGGAAGGCCAATGGCATCCTGGGGTGCATTAAGAAGAGTGTGGCCAGCAGGTCGAGGGAGGTGATCCTCCCCCTCTACTCTGCCCTGGTGAGGCCGCATCTGGAGTACTGTGTCCAGTTCTGGGCTCCCCAGTTCAAGAGAGACAGGGAACTACTGGAGAGAGTCCAGCGGAGGGCCACAAAGTTGATTAGGGGAGTGGAGCATCTCTCTTATGAGGAAAGGCTGAGAGAGCTGGGTCTGTTCAGCCTGGAAAAGAGAAGGCTGAGAGGAGATCTGATCAATGCTCACAAATATCTAAAGGGTGGATGTCAAGAGGACGGGGTCAGACTCTTCTCAGTGGTGCCCAGCGACAGGACAAGGGGCAATGGGCACAAACTGGAACACAGGAAGTTCCACCTGAACATGAGGAGGAACTTCTTTACTGTGAGGGTGACAGAGCACTGGAACAGGCTGCCCAGAGAGGTTGTGGAGTCTCCTTCTCTGGAGATATTCAAAACCCGCCTGGATGCATTCCTGTGCAACCTGCTCTAGGCTAACCTGCTTTAGCAGGGGGGTTGGACTAGATGATCTCTAGAGGTCCCTTCCAACCCCTACCATTCTATGATTCTATGATTCTATGGTCATGCTTCATTAAAACAATAATATAGTTGGTTTGGGGTATATTTTAACAGATGAATAGTATTTTTTAAAAGAGCTGTATTTCCCAAATTGGTCATTTGAACAGATTGAATGCCTTAATAAATACAGAATACTGTAATAGTCCAAGTTGCTTAATATTTGTGTAAAAATTGTCAGTTGAGACATGAACTACTGCAGCAGAATACTTCACCATGCATCAATATAAATTTAATACAGAATAAAACCCCATAGAATAACACTAAGAAAATTGACAGAATCACCTATATGCTAACATATTCACAACTTTTCTGCTGGCCCAAATCACACATACAGTCGGTTGCCTCAGATCTGCTGGTGCTCAGGAACTCAGTGAACTAGAAGAGAATCATGTCTATACCCATAGCTTCAACACACAGAATTAGTCTTTTTCTACAGTTAAAAAGATCCTTTGGTATGAAAAAGATATACTATACAAGATGTCCTGAGAGTGTCAATTTGCTCAGTAATTTATCTTTTAATAAATAATTAATGAAAAAAAGGTATTGTCTGCTTTACCTTGGCTGGAAAAAGAGTAACTAGAAATCAGGTGTGGGAATACTCTAAGATAGCAACAAAGCCAGCAGACTAAAAGACTTTATAAAAGAGATTGAGTAAAACCATCTTTATCCTTCATCTCTCCAGAGAAAAACGTATAAATAGTAAACCACTTAAAGACATTAACAATGCTTTGAAGAAAAAGAAAATCGTTTAAACTTTCACAACCTTCAGATTTTCCACATTTTTGCAACATTTTTTTCCCCGTGGCAGTCAGGGACAACCAGGCTAGAAAATGCTCATAGTACCTGACAATTGCCATGCATTTTAGCACTGAAATATTACTCTCATCCTCATCAATTTCAAAAGCACAGGCTGAGCAAATTCAACTCCAAATTCTTATCTGGCTTACATCAGCATAGCTGCATTGATTTAAGTGGAACTGTACGGCAGATTTATAAATTAGTGAGATCTCATGTAAAAGCAATACAATTTGTCATCAATGAATATTATACCGGATTCCAAAGATCAAACTTCCTGCAACATCATCCAATATTTTGGTTTTTATATGAGTCATTTTTTTCTGAACTTTCTGGCCACAGCGAGTACAGACAACACAGGAAACTTGTCAGCATCTAACAAAAAGTCTGATCTTGAACATTCAGCGCTTTCATTCAGCGCTTTGATGTTAAGGTAAAGATGTGATCTGAGTGGAAGAAAACAGCTGAATTCTAGCCACACTGAGTGGAAAACTGCTCAATTCATCAGGCTGCTTCTTCTGGTAATTGTATGGGCTCAGATAAATCCAAAGTGTTCTTACTCTTATCTGAACACTGTTTTTACTCTCAGTTTAGCAATAATAATCAGTAATGTTCTTTTCACTTAGGTCAAACTTCCAAAAATAAGGAAAGCGGTGTAGCATATTGCTTTAGGACATTTCTGGTTATGTTATGCAATGTACAGTTTGAGCTTCATTGTACACTTTTGTTAAGTTAGGGTGGTAGACTGAGACATTTCAATGCTAGTGCTCTCTGTTTCCTTGGGAGCATCCTCACAATGTTGGAGGTATTTAGGAGGCACAGGTAATCCTGGATTTAAGTAAACGTCCACAAAATGCATAAAGAAACAAATGCAAGTTTTGGAGCATCCTAATACCACAGTAGAACAGTTCCAAAAGTGTAATGGCATTGGGAAGGCTGGTGGTGACTAAGTACTCCACAATTCAGTTCTGGAAGGTATTAAAGAACATTGTTCTTTCCAAGAGCAGAGTACTTATGGGTAGAGAAGGTACAGAGCCCTGTGAGTGAAAGGAAACATCGAAGGACAATGTTTTTAAGGATGCATTAATATCTAGCAAAGAGAAAAGGAAAATAAAGGTAGAAAGAAGATGTGAAATGGAAACAGGCCACCACTGATTTGGTTATGCCTCTTCAGTTTTACTACCATCTGAGAAAAATATACTCTTTATCACAAAGGAATATAATTCATGTTCAAGCACCAAATGAATTATGGTTGACAATAATTATAAGGAAAGAAACAGAATGGACAATTTTTGCAATATGCTATGTGCCTGCAACACTGCTTATATAGAGACACGCATTATAAAGACAGTTTTGTTAAAACATGGAATCCAAATTCTGTTCGGTCTAGTATGTCTTTCTGTATGAATTGAGAACCTCAATACTACTAGAATGTATTCTACAGGACAGGGGAAATTTTATGCCTGAAGTTATTTTATCTCTGCTGAAAATTTCTGTCAGTGGTACATCTATGCAGTTCAACTGAAACAAGTTACGCAGCTGTAACCAAGGGCATGCTTTTGTAGCAAACTGTGACATGTTAATTTCTGGTCCGTGTCTCCTTTTTGCTGGGGGCTACAGACCTCCTTTAGGCATAACAGCAAAAACAGCAGCGTCCTGCAAGTTGCATCACAGGAGCAGCGTGGGAGACGGAATGACTCAGGGACATCCTTTTTAAAGAACGATTCCTCCCTCACATCCTTCTTGCTCAGGTGAAGGGAACAGTGTGATTTGTGGTTTGACCTGTCTCAGAAGCAATTTACAACTTACCAATAAAATCTTTGTCTACTCACTCCCTTTTGCCATTCAGTTTCTTTAGCATGCTGGGATAGGGGAGAGAGGACAGTGAAGAAAGTAGTGTGCAGGGATGCAATATACTGCTTGTAGCCACATAAATGTCTTATACCTATCCATTAACCTCCATGTTCCCATCTGTCTGAATAAGGAGGGGTTGCTTGTCCCCTTGAAGGGGGCAAAATTGAACTGCAATTTAGTCTTGGGGTTCTCCCTGGCATTTTTACAGCTGAAGCTTGCTCTGCTACTTACTAAGACTAATACTATAAATCTAACACATTTTAAGGACCACATTTTTGGCATCATAAATCATCATGTCTGTCCATTTTTCAGTGGAAACATAGGGCTTTTATATACCTAGAGAAATCAGATCTTAGGAGGTGACAACATCTCTGCCTGAAATTGTTTAGACATTATTGGTTTCTGGAAAATCTCAGAAAAATATAGTAACAAATGCAAACATTAATTAAATCAAACTTTCCAGTAATCTTAACTTGCATGTCTCTGACTAGTTTTCANTGCCTGAAATTGTTTAGACACTATTGGTTTCTGGAAAAGCTCAGAAAAATATAGTAACAAATGCAAACATTAATTAAATCAAACTTTCCAGTAATCTTAACTTACATGTCTCTGACTAGTTTTCAGTCTTCTAACTTTGTGGAATTTGGTTTTTTTGTTCTTTTTGTGTTTGTTATGTTTTGGTTTTATTTTCAATTTTACCCTTGACTGTTTTTTCTTACACGATGCTACTGCCCTCTGTTTCAGTTTGTCCGTTTCAGAGTAATCTTTTAAACTGTTTTTTAAATTCTCAAAAAGATCTTTTTCTCTTGAAGTTATTTTAATGTACTTGTTCTCCAGGCATATGAAACATGCTGTTTCTTACCTTAATCTGCTCTCTTTCCACTTACTAAATTCCTCATTAATGTTTTACCACAAGCACTTCCTATCTTCTTTCTGCAAGGATTATTTTCCTCATCTCTCTTAACGTCGAACTTTCCTTGTTTTCTTGCACTCTTTTTTGTTAGTCTTAGAAGGAAAGGTATCCTTCTGCCTTTTCTGGAAGTGTTAGAATGGTAGGTATAGAAGGAGAAAATAGAGGGAGAATACCAGTGGCATTTTTTCCATATGTATATTAAAAATTCTTATATAGGAAAAGGAATGAAGTGCTGACAAAATTGCTTTTAGCATCATAGTCCCTCAACTACTGTTCAGGAGGAGCTGGAAATGCTGTAAATGAGCATGACTGGAAACTTTTTTATTCCTAGTTCTCTCTCATTCTTCATAGTCTGAAGCAAGTTTTCTCTCAGATAACAGCCTCTTGGCTGTAAAGAAAGACTGTATGGCAAACAAGGAAGAAAGCTGGACTATACTATAGAGAGTACCTGTAACATTATTTTGATGCCAAGCCTTGAAAGAATAGGCTGATGGGAACAGTGGCCAGTAAGACAGGCTGTCATTCAGGGTCAGCACTCTCCCTTCATGTGTGACCAGGCTGGTTAGCCCTTAGGCTACATTCTGCTGTGGGAATACTCAAACTAAACCACATCAAGCTGACGGAGGACAGGAGGGTAAGGCAGTCCCTTATCCCAGTCTTCTGAGCAGAGCAGAACTTTAGAAGCCTTTCAGGAACGTAAGTAATTTAGTTGCTTCCATGTGCCTAATGGCAAGACTATTACTCTCAAAAACATTATACTGCATCCAAATGTCTAATAAGTTAAATGGCTTTCATGATGCACAGAAGCTGAACCTCATAATGTATATAGATCTTAGTTTTGGATACCAAGAAATACAAAGATTTCAATCTAGTACACAGACAT
Source organism: Steatornis caripensis (assembly GCA_013398225.1). Lineage (NCBI taxonomy): Eukaryota > Metazoa > Chordata > Aves > Caprimulgiformes > Steatornithidae > Steatornis > Steatornis caripensis. The sequence goes on along the minus strand of VZSC01013460.1, from coordinate 85,942 downwards.
TGACACTAATTAGCAGGGCCTAACTCTGTAGAGTTTTCTTCTAGTTTGTACCACTTACATCATTAACCTTTCCAATGCCCTCCTATCACAGACTGCACACTACATATTACTACCCCATTAGTTTGCTTATCTATGGTCTATAACAAAATTCTGATCGAAATTATTGCTTCTTTCTGCAGAGCTGCATGTTATTCCTCATCTGCTTGTTTTAGATTCTATCCTCCACTTCAAAAACATCAGTCTCATGGGCCTTTGTGGTTATCAGGTTTCCTAAGATTTCCCTTAGATGACCAGCAGAGATAGAAGAATGAAAAGGCAGTAATACGTAAAACTGTCTTCTTATTTTTTCCATCCTGTAGTCATTATTTCCAATGGGATCTATCAATGCCAACATTTTAAAACCTCTGAAGACACAGAATCAGAACATGATGTGAAATGTGACACTCAGTTCTAGCCAGAAGGAAACTGAAGGGGGCAAGAGAACAGAGCAAAAAATGAGTGCCCTCAGCTCAGGCAACCCAAGCAAAAGCCATGTCTCAGCTGCAGCCCTTTCACTCAGGGAAGCAGCGGCAACGGTTTGGCAACATAAATGGGCATCATATCCCACAGAGGGAATAAAGAACTAGCATCTTAAAGTCTACTTCACTGCAGCTTGCTGCCAAAAATCAGCACAGAGCATACTGGAACAGAGTTTCTTTAAAATGGTCTTGCTGTGGAAACGTCAGTAGAGAACATGCTTCCACAAAGCACGGGCATGCTTTATCTGTTTTTAAGATGATATGGTTTAGGACAGTTGGCTAAGTAATACAATTTGGCCTCTAGTGGTTAAAATGAAGAGAATTCTCTAGCCACAGAAAACAGATGAATCATATAATACATTAAAAAAAATTGTTCAGATTAATAATTATATCTTTTCTGAACAGGAAGTATAATTATATGATCATATTCATTTTGGGCCATTAGCCTCTCTTTCCCCTTTTTCTGAGCAAGGAGAAATGAAAGATGGCTTAATTACAGGACTAGGAAATTACCTCCTTTTTGAGGGGGATTGGAGAAGATGATCTTATAATCACAATAAGAAGTTAAGACTGTAGGATATTACCTTAAAATATTTATTCTCAGTTACTCTCACAGTTCCATTTGCATCTGTAATAAGTAGCATGTTTAAAAGACACTCATGTATATGGAATGAGAGTAGAAGAATTTGGAAGCCAGAAGATACAGGCTTCGTTTCTGAACTTCACAGAGGTTCATTTTCTCTCGTAATTGCAAGTTGTGATTCATGTTTGATGTGAAAATCTGTAATATTAATATTGTCTGTTAAAACGGGCGGGTAAGAAATGTTAAGTAACTCGTATGTATGTAGTATTCTGAGTAAACGCTACCTGTTCATTCATGTTAATTTGTCTCTTTATAAGCACAGTCAACTAGCCTGTGTTCAGCTATCTCCAGAACCATCTATACCGATTATTAACCAGAGTTTGCAGAAATCCTGTATCTTTTTTTTCCCTGTTCATGAAGGCACTTCTGAGAATAATAATTACACTACTTAGCCTTATCTAGTGCTTCTTATCTTTCAAGTGCTTCACAAATATTAATTCACTAATTAATCTTCTCAACAGCTCAGATTACTCTGATTTTACAGATGGAGAAGAATTAGCAGAGAGGGTAAGTGACCTCCTTGAGGCCATGGAGAGTAGAGAAAGGGGAGAGGACTAAGGGGAAAGATGCTTATAACTAGAAAGTAATGGAGGCAGATGGGACAATTATGGTGATGGTTCAGCAAATATCATAAGATTCCAGTGAAGAATTTAACATACCACTGGAGGGCTAGCAGTGCTAGCCCTACCATGTGTTATACAGTCACCCAGTACATCAAAGGATCCACAAATAAAAAAATGGAAGTGACAAAATATATTGTGCACCTTCACAATTTTTTTAAAACAAAACAGAATCTGTTCTTAGATACTAACAGAATCTTAAAAGTAATTATGAGCACAAAACTAAGGTCAGGAAACTAGAAAATTCTGATTTATTTGGAATCTCATTTGATGTAGTACTATCTGTATTCAGAATTGGATGAACTAAATGCAAAGACTGCCCAATACTAGTGGCATAAGTTCAGTTGGGATTTTTAAGCCTGGTTCATTTTGCATTTAGGGAGGCTGATAGAAAGCATACTGTCTATAAGACTAGATCTAGGTCTCAGATTTAGTTCAAACTGTATGTAGCAAGAGACTTGCCTCTTAAACCTTGCCTTTCTGCTTTCCAAATAACCTCTGTTTAATTCTCTAAGTATCCCACTTACTTACTTTTTTTTTTTTAATACTTTTACAATAAAACCTTCCTTTTAATCCAGATGTCCCAAATGATTTCAGGAAAATAGACACTTCTACATTAAGACTACAGGAGAACATGGGTTAATATTATTATATGGTACTGCTGGCAGGAAGACTTTTTCATTAAGGCTGTAAGAGATATATCATTGCCTGGAATTTAGGACAGCGACCTGGGATGCGAGATATACAAGCTAAATCTGTGAGCTGAATGACTGAGTGATCTAAGAGCAAAACTTGTTCTCTATGTTGCAGCTGACATGAACTTGAGGATTGGTTTTGGATTGACGTAAATTCCTAACAAGTAAACTACAAATACCTACCCAAATAAAAAATCTCCAAATGATTACAAAAATGTTCGAAGTCATTTATATTCTATGCAGACTGGGAACAAACTAAAAAAACATTGAAAACTGTACAAGATCTACCAGACACACAAACAATCAGGTTGTGTTGAGATCACTTTTGCTCCTCTTAGAGAAGTTTTGCTTTCTGGTTCATTGATAGGGTAAATGTTGCACTTTATGATGTCATTGACATTTTATATACAATACCGTATTGTATGGATCAGTGATGATAGAAGCAAGGTAGTGAACAACCTATATACTCTCATATTCAAAAATCTCACACTATACTGATATCCAAGAGCACAGGAAATCCTGATAAGAATGAAGAGGAGTGCAAAAAAGCCCCTGTTAATTTCAACCACTACAGTAAGGTTTGTGCTGCAAGGCCTAGTGCTAAAAGGGGTGCTCCTTCTCCTGTACCCTGTGCATTTCTCTCTCAGGTTACCCTCTTGTCTGAAGATGCCCTTAGAATAAAATATATTTACCTACAGAATAGACACATTATTCTGTATCTTGGAAACTTATCTTCTTCCCAAGCTCTAATAATCTGAGAAGACTATTACTCCAAAAAAGAATAATCAAAACATAACTTTCTTTGCTTCTCTAAGTTATTGAAACTAAAGATACTAGTTTCCTCTCTATCTTGAGTTCTACGTCCTCTTAAAATGATTTCTCCCTATAAAATTTATTTAAGACATATTCAGGAAAATATTTCCTGTAAATGACAATGTGAAATAAAGCCTTTATCAGCACTATTTTGATGTTGCTAACACAACTTTCTCACGGCTTCAGCATTTGTAAGCTTTGCAGCCACTACACATGCTTACCAATCCAATCACTGACAACAGCAAGAAACTTATCACTTACGATCTCAAATTTTGTAGTGGTTGGAAACAAATTGAATGGGAGGAGCTTCTGTACCATGCTGTAATCAGGATGACACTATTAAGTTTGTGATTTAATCTGGTGATTAAATTTATATTTAGACACTGTGATACAATAGTTTTAAAGTTATTACAAAAAAGTAGTGATCACAGAACTTTCATAATACATCACATACATAGGTACAGGACTGATGAGAAGGATACTCAATAATGACATGAGGATATCATGCTAGAAAAAAATACTGCATTTTGCCTGTGAAGTTTAGTTATGCTTGCTTTGCTTAGGCCAGCCTGTTGGAGGTCTGGGTAAGGCCATAAATGACTCTCACTGAAATTCAGAGCACCGTGCAGAAAGGACTTTAGCAGACAGGAAAAGTGGCAAAGAAAACAAAGAGCCTGGCTCAGCAGTGATGTGGCTTAGCATGAAGGAGAAAAAACTTGGTTATGCAAAAGACGTAAAAACAACAAGGACACAGAACAGAAGGCCCAAGTTTCTTCCCAGGTGAGTATTACAGCTGCCAGGTTACACATAAACTGCTGCAGCTTCACCTTGTATTCCTTTTCTGCAATGTGTTTCAACTCTAAACGGAAAATACAAATTTTACTTACATGTCTCCAGAATTATATTTGGAGGGTGCTTAGCAAGGATGGAACTCAGAAGTGCTGGTTCTAGAATCTTAATTACTGTTTCAGGCACCAAGTTCTTTTAAACAGTGAATATTATTTATTTATTTTACTTAAATCTTAAATATTTATTTTACTTAAATCAAAAGCTAGGCAGTGCTATGGAGTTCAATGTGGTAAGTTAAATGAGTNTGTTTCAGGCACCAAGTTCTTTTAAACAGTGAATATTATTTATTTATTTTACTTAAATCTTAAATATTTATTTTACTTAAATCAAAAGCTAGGCAGTGCTATGGAGTCCAATGTGGTAAGTTAAATGAGTAGTTTTATATGTATGTATATATGTATATATATATATAAAAGACATACACTGGTTCTAGATGTTGGGACCTACAAGTAAACTAGTTTTACATATCAGCTCATCTTTAATTAAAATTTGTTAATAAAATCTGAATGTTGCTGATGCTAATGTTTTGAAGTACTTAAGGTTATTCTAGGCTAGGCACGAAAGTGTCAGTTTTATTTTTCTAGTGCTCTTTATGTTTGCATAGGCTTTAGCTTTGTATTTTTCAGCCAGGAAATGGTATGTAATTATTCTACATGTCTTCTTTTATGGCTTAATTAAAATTATAGAAAATGGCATAAAGTAAACTCTCTCTATCACATTGACATTTGCACAGTAGCACATTTGCGATCAACCAAAAGCGTATTTGTCCAATGTCATTAATGATATAAAAGATACAAATTATTTATTTATGATTATATTAATAATAAAATATTAATTTGTTGAAGAAAACACAGTATTAATAATAAATAATCCTGATCTCCATGAACATGATACCAGGATGAAATTACTTTAATTTGATTTAGAAAAGAATTAAATACAGATTTACACTCATAGAAAAGAACTCTACTGCCTTGTAAACAGTGGTAAAATACAAGTCTCAGAACAACCTCTAAGTAAGCACCTGCATAAGGAGTATCTTGTAATAATGGATTAATTTACTATGCCATATCATTGAGCATTAATTCTGAAAGTGCTACCTTTTCAGAGAAAAATTCTGTATTAATAAAAGACATGCAAAGTCTAGAAGTCAAAACCAACATCTGAAAGCAAAATAGAAAAAAGCATCTGTACTTTGCATCATTTATTTTCTAACTCAGAAAATAGATGTGTGAGATTAATGCCAAATCCACACACATCACTTCTTCAAAAATAACAGCTAGGATGGGTTAGAAGAAAATCCTGTATCCGAGTGTAACTATGGATCTAACAAAACAGAGATTCATAGGCAATGTCGGCCACAACTGACAATCTCCAAAAGTATATGTTGTAAGTATATGCTGTTGTTCTTCCTACATCTTTTCACAGTGTTTCAGTCTCCCAATAAGTAAAACACTTATGAAAATGACCTTTCTAAATAGTTGTGCTGCTTTTTGTGCTGCTTTTTTTTCCTACTCTTTATGTCTACCCTTACTTCAACCTTTCATCCTTTATATCTAAACTTTCTCAGATGGTAAATTACCTTCCTTTTTGTGCATCTTTTTCCACACTGTTTTTTGAAGTATACAGGAAAGCTACAGCAACAATGATGACATCTGTCCCCTTTAATTTGTAGCACAATGCTGCCTGTTTCTACACCTCATTCTCAATACTAATATGCATATTCCCACTCACTTCACTTCCACTTGGTATTACATACATTAGAAATCTTTTCATGCAGGTCCCACACCACAAAGCTCCAGGGTATCACATTTTGTTAAACATCAGACACAAATATTCATGTTCTAGAACTTACGAGTGATTTTATCCTCAACAGCAACCAGACTGGGAATGGTTGCATCTCACACAGATGTATCTGAGTTAGTCCTAATTATCTTAAATACTAGTAATAATATAGCAGGGCACAAAAAGCTAACTGCAAACTAGTTGCCCAAACACATTCTTTACAATATCATCACATCCAGTAAACAGTAAGTTTGAGACCAAAGGAACAATGCAGGACATATCCCTCACATCCCATCAAAAATATCCACCCCATGCTTCAACTTGTTTCGTTACGATCTCAAATAAATTTGTTCCAGTGAGTTAAGTGAGATTATTTACATGAAATTTTTAGGCCAATAGATAGTGGGCCAGACCTTGCATAAATTTCTTCAAGACACTATCCTTATTTGTGCAGATAAGAGCCAAAACATTTCAATGAGCTCATTAAATCACAGTTTAACGTTTCCAAGACTGACTTGTAATGTCATAATCATGTTCATAACCATAGTTTACTCAAGTTATTCATGAATCATAACTCTTGAACAAGTGAAAAAGGCAATAGTAACATATATATACATGTAATTAAAATGAGAAACTTCTTAATAACTCATTACTAAAATATGTCTAATACATATGTACACATAGATGGAATTATTCATAAGAAGAAAAGGTGATAAACAACATCCTAATCAAAAACAAGTACTCAGAGGTTTTCAGAAGTTCTGCTTTGGTGCAAATGTATTAATTTTCACAACTTAAATTCCCGTTGTCAAGAATATTTCAACATTCCTTTATGCCTTGCAATATTACAACTGCACAAGACTCTCGTGTTTTATTTAACTGAGTTTGCATCATCATAATTAATAATCTAATTTAAGGTAGTCATTTAGGTTAGTGATACTTCATTATTAGAGAAGAATATCAGTAAGTTTTCTACCACTTGAATACAGATATCTTTCTCAAAATTAGTTTTATCATTCTTAGCTGGTTCTTAGCTCTTCACCTTTGGATTATGAAAAGACAATAGACGATTTGTTAAGATCAGATGCCAAAATTTTAGACGGTTAATATTAGGTGAGCAGAATCCCACCATTCCTTGCCACAAGCTTCCTTTAGTAGAATTGTTCAGAAAAAAAAATTTTTTTAAAAGAGATATTCTGGTCAAGTGCTTTGTCCTTCTCTATAAAGCTTTTACAGATCCATTCCTAGCTTATTGAATAGAAATTCCCACAGAGTCTTATCAGCTTATATTATGCTATGTCACATATTACTACAATAATGATCAGGTAATATATCTACAGTGCAAACTAACTACAGCTAACCAAAAAAATACCTAGAAAATAAAATTTGAAAAATGCAAAACATAGGTACTCTTCTTTAAGATCTCAAATGTACTTTGTAAACTATAACATACTCAGAGCACACCATTTAGTTAGACAGATAGAAATCTTTTACTAAGCAGAACTTCATCATTAAGTTTCTTAACTTAGTTAACACTATCTATCTAGGTGTGTGGTCAAACTTTTAGATAAATGGTCTCCTTCTACTGTCTACTCTTTAAATAATGTCTTTGTTTTTATCAAAGAAGTCTTACCAACATTTTGATCTGTTTGTAAATATTTTTCCTTTATGACCCAAGCTGAGGGAAGGAGTAGAAGAAGGTGAGGAATGTAATTGCATACATTTACTTTCAGTATCTGAGATATTCTATTTTACTGGTCATTAAGTCTTTTCTCACAGGTATGCTTTCATAATCTCACAGGTATGCTATTTTTAATGTAAGAAATTAGCCACTCAGTCCCTACTATTTCTGCCTTTAAATAGCCATGAATCCTGCTATACATGAGGTAAAACAAAAGGTAGGACTAATATCAGTGGGAAGAGAACGGACATAGCCTGGGTAAGTTGCTGTGTTCCTTAACAAAAAGAGGCTTATGCTGCAATACCATCATAGGATCAATCTGTTCATTTCATAAATGAGAGAAGAATTGTGAGAGATAGCTATTGTAATTTCACAACTAAAAGTTTATTTCAGTCAGATGCAGATGTGTGATAGCTGTTCCTGTAAACAATGTGGGTATTTCATGTTTATTTTTTAAATTACACCATAAGCATGTTATCCTCAATTCAGTATAGGGTGCAACTCCCATAATTTATCATTTAACATGGCTGTTATGCAACAAGCAATTTCCATCCAAAATCATGGTATTCACATATTCCACTTTCAAGGAAACAGTAGGTAAATATTGTTAGATCACATTCTCTTACTGCCAAAACAAAGAAACCAGAAGTTTCCACTGAACACAATGTCTTTTCCTGCAGAAAAATATGAGATCTATTCTCTATCACCATATCAGCCATCACTTAGTGAAGCACAGAGACCTCCTACAAAGCAGATACTTCCATTAACTACAACAGCTTTGCACCTGGGGACTCAAAAATTTTCCAAATACCAGCAATTCACAAATTAAAAAATGAAAGGTATCTTCAATACAATACAGAGATACACGTGTCCACAATCATACATCAGACACTTTCCCTAACTTATTCACTCTCCACAGTTACCTTTGACTTTATGCATACTTCCCAATCAATGTACAAGAAGATTTCTTCTCAATTGTATTATGGAGGAATATTTCAACAGAAGAAATCCCTTTCTTCATTACTCAAGATCTGAGAACAATGGGCAAAGCAAGGTAGCAAAGACAGTGGAAGAACTTTTTAAACAGTGTCTTGTCAGTATCTTATTTTCTGAGCAAATTATCCGTGTCAGCTATGGTAAAAAGCAGCTGCAGAAAATAAGTGGCATGCTTACCTTGTCATTACATAAGCTGTTACTTTTTCTGAAACTAATATAATTTTATTTTTATGTCATTGCATAAATTAATATTCTCATCTCAGGAAATCCATATTACATGTAAATTTTTAAGAAACATCTTTAAAATAGCTTTTCTGTCAGAAAGCACGTGTCTAAATTAAAATGCTTTGAAATTTTATTTTCTTAGAATTAATTCTGACAAGTGGTGGTGGGTCAAACCTGGCTGGACGCTACATGCCCACCAAAGCTGCTCTATTGCTCCACCACCTCAGCTGGACAGAAAATATAATGAAAGGCTAAGGGGGTTCTAGATAAGCGACAGGGAGAGGTCACTCACCAATTACGATTACAGGCAAAATAGACTGGACTTGGGGAAAGTAGTTTAATTTATTACCAATCAGATCAGAGTGGGATAATGAGAAATGAAACCAAATGCCTTCCCCCCACCCCTCCCTTCTCCCTGGGCTTAATTTTACTCCTGATCTTCTCCACCTCCTCCCCCAAGGGGTGCAGGGGGATGGGGAATGGGGGTTGCGGTCAGTTCATCACACATTGTTTCTGACGTTCCTTCCTCCCCAGGGAGAGGACTCCTCACACTCTACCCCTGCTTCAGTGAGGCGTCCCTCCCACAAAACAGAACTCCACAAACTTCTCCAACGTGACTCCTTCCCATGGGCTGCAGTTCTTGATGAACTGCTCCAGTGTGCATTCCTTCCATGGAGCGCAATTCTTCAGGAATAGACTTCTCCAGTGTGGGTCCTGCACAGGGTCACAACTCCTGCCAAAAATCCTGCTCCAGCATGGGCTCCTCTCTCCACGGAGCCACAGGTCCTGCCAGCAGCCTGCTCCAGCATGGGCTTCCATGGGGTCACAGCCTCCTTTGGGTGCATCCACCTGCTCCAGTGCCACATCCTCCATGGACTGAAGGTGGATATTTGCTACACCATGGACTGCAGGGGTGCAGGGGGACAGCCTGCCTCACCGCGGGCTGCAGGGGATTCTCTGCTCTGATGCCTGGAGCACCTCCTCCCCCTCCTTCTTCACTGACCTTGGCGTCTGCAGAGTTGTTTCTCTCACGTATTCTCACTCCTCTCTTACGGCTGCAATTGCTGTTGCATAGCAATTTTTTCCTGTTCTTAAATACGTTGTCACAGAGGCGCTACCACCATGGCTGATTGGCTCAGCCTTGGACAGCGGCGAATCCATCTTGGAGCTGGCTCGCATTGGCTCTGTCGGACACAGGGGAAAATTCTAGCAGCTCCTCACAGAACCCATCCCTGTAGCTCCCCCGCTACCAAAACCTTGCCACACAAACCAAACGCACAAGTTAGAAGTGTACCTGAATGTCCAGTACTCCCATATTAATATTCCTAGAATTTTTATGTTTGACATTGCATTCCATACTGTATTTTGATGGCAATCATAAGCAATTTATGAAACTGAAATCAAAATAAAGTGGGTTTAGGATGTGGGGATTTTTAGGGTTTCTTCTAAAAATAATTTCAAAGTTTGGTTGATTATATCATTCCCAATTAAGTGTAATACAAATTCAAAACATTTTTCAGCTTGATTTTATTTAAGATTTTTCACTTTGTATCTGCATTGTCTTGAAATAACAGAAGCAATTTCAACTACAAAGACACCCATGGCTAAGTTCCCACTCACTTAAATAAGGTCAGATTTTCACCTTCTGATGCTTGTATTATTTTATCTTTCTATGCCCTTCACTGTAAGCACTAGACACTGGGCAAATGAACTCAGCGGAATTAAACAGAGATGAAATTGGCATTAACGTGATTTCTTATTGTTTACCCCAACAATACAGTATGGTTATGTGGAAATAAAAAGATCATAATGTGAAGAGACTATGGAACGACATGAGTTCATTCTCATAACAGTGATTGTAATGTTAATGGGATATTGTGCAAACACAACCCACCCCATTACAATGTAAAGAATTTAATTGTATGTCAATTTCCAGTTGCAATTTACTTTTCTTCTTACTGTAATAAATCAATTCACATATTATGTGTAAATTAGAAACAAAGAGAAAAAATCTCATACTGATCACTCTCTCTAGTCTCCTCATCTGTCACTGTGCAATGTGTGAAGCAACAGATACAAAATATCACCTCTGTCTATAACCCTAGTTCAATACCAATAACTCCATTTCCAATACCTAATGTTCCATTTCCAGGCACATGAAGGACAAGAAGGTGATTAGGAATAGTCAAAAGAGATTTAACAAGGGGAAGTCATGCTTGATCAACTTGATAAATGTACATGGTGAAATGACTTAACAGATGGGGGAGCAGTGGATATTGTCTACCTTGACTTCAGTAAAGATCCTGTAACATACTCATAGAGAAGCTGTTGAACTAAGGGCTGGATGAGCAGACAGCAAGGTGGATCGAAAACTGGCAGAATAGCCAGGTCCAAGGGTGGTGATCAGTGGCATGAAGTCTAGTTGGAGGTCAGTAACTAACAGTTTACTACAGTGGTCAGTCCTGGGTCCAAGCCTGATCAAGACCTTCATTCATGATTTGTATGATTGGGCAGAGTATACTTTCAGCAAGTTTGATGATGACACAAAACTGAGAGGAGTAGCTGATACACCAGTGGGTCATGCTGTCATCTAGCAGGACCTTAACAGGCTGGAGAAATGGGAAGGCAGGAAACTTGCAAAGTTCAATGAAGGGAAGTGCAAGTTANTGTCTATCTTGACTTCAGTAAAGTTCCCGTAACATACTCATAGAGAAGCTGTTGAACTAAGGGCTGGATGAGCAGACAGCAAGGTGGATCGAAAACTGGCAGAATAGCCAGGTCCAAGGGTGGTGATCAGTGGCATGAAGTCTTGTTGGAGGTCAGTAACTAACAGTCTACTACAGTGGTCAGTCCTGGGTCCAAGCCTGATCAAGACCTTCATTCATGATTTGTATGATTGGGCAGAGTATACTTTCAGCAAGTTTGATGATGACACAAAACTGAGAGGAGTAGCTGATACACCAGTGGGTCATGCTGTCATCTAGCAGGACCTCAACAGGCTGGCGAAATGGGAAGGCAGGAACCTCGCAAAGTTCAATGAAGGGAAGTGCAAGTTCTGCGTCTGGAGAGGAATGACCCCATGCACCAGTATATGTTGGTGAAGAACCAGCTTTGCAGAAAGGACAGATGGGTTCTAGTGGACATGAGAAAAAAGAGAAACATGAGCTTGCAATGTGNGTCCAAGCCTGATCAAGACCTTCATTCATGATTTGTATGATTGGGCAGAGTATACTTTCAGCAAGTTTGATGATGACACAAAACTGAGAGGAGTAGCTGATACACCAGTGGGTCATGCTGTCATCTAGCAGGACCTCAACAGGCTGGCGAAATGGGAAGGCAGGAACCTCGCAAAGTTCAATGAAGGGAAGTGCAAGTTCTGCGTCTGGAGAGGAATGACCCCATGCACCAGTATATGTTGGTGAAGAACCAGCTTTGCAGAAAGGACAGATGGGGAAAAAGCTTTGCAGAAAAGGACCTCAGAGTTCTGGTGGACATGAGAAAAAAGTGAAACATGAGCTTGCAATGTTTCCTTTGCAGCCAAGATGAATAATGGTATGCTGGGATGCATTAGACAAAGCACTGCTAGCAGGTAGAGGGAGGTGATTTTCTTCTCTATTCAGCACACTGGTAAGGCCACACCTGGAGTGCTATGTCCAGTTCTGGGCTCCCCAGCACAGAAGAAATATGGAGCTATTGGAGAGAAGGGCCACAAAAGTGATTAGAGGACTGAAGCTTCTTTCACATCAGGAGAGGCTAAGAAAACTGGGACTGAAGGCTCAGAAGGATCTTATCAATGTGTATAAATACCCGAAGGGAGGGTCTAAATAAGACTGAGCCAGGCTTTTTTCAGTGGTGGCAAGTGGCAAAACCAAAGGCAATGGGCACAAACAGAAACTCAGGAAGTTCCCTCTAAACATAAGAAAATTTTCACTGTGAGAGGGACAGCACTGGCACAGGTTGTGCAGAGATGTTGTGGAGTCTCCATACTTGGAGATATACAAAAGCTGTCTGTACATAGTCCTGGACAACTAGCCCTAGGTGACCTTGCCTGAGCAGAGGACTGGACCAGATGACCTCCAGAGGTTCCTTCCAACCTCAACTATTCTACAGTTCTATGAATTTTAGCTATTGATGACAATGTCTCCATAGGTATGACCTAAGAAAATTGAGGATCAGAATGCCAAAATGCTTCCATTTTGCTGATACACACACAAAAAAATTACATTCCATTTGCTTCATTTAATGTTGATTTTGGCAGAATGAAGGACCTCAGGTTTTGGTCCTACAAAGATTGAGATTTAGCAAGAGCATTTCGTACCAATATGATCAGTTTCAACAACTGGATACAGCAACTACCAAAAATAATACTGCAAGGACAATTGCCAAAAAGCGTACAGAAAACATACTTTTATAAATACTGTCATATGTAATACCATATAACCAAAGAATTTGTTGTCTGTTTATCCGTAAAACAGAGGTATCTTAAAGTAAGGATTTCTTACAGGGTTAAAATACAGCATGGTTAAAATACTAGGAGCTAGCTGAAGAAGGTTAATTTAAACTCAAAGATCCTCCCAATTGTGGCCCAGGAACAATACCTGAATTACATCATTCAGTTTTGTTACTTTCTGCAGCAGCAAGAGATGACAACATGACGTTTTTTAATAACACTGCAAAAGTGGCAAGCATAAATCATTCAAATACAGTAATGGTTTAGGTCTTGAGGCAGCAGCATAACTAAAACCAAAAACAAGATACTGTTTGAATACATATTCAATGTACTCCAAACCCATTATTTCTTAGGGGAAATAGGATGTCTGTGCCAGTCTCCTGCAGTTTTACTATGTCAGTTTTTTATTTGATGTTTCAGAAAATTGTGTGCAGTAATCAAAACCCCCAAAATGTATGTGTCCTACAGACTCTAACTATGTATAATGCAAAGATATTTGATTCAATACAGTGTTTGTTTGCTACAATATACAATACAATATCTGTTAAATAATCAGCATTAAGTCTTTCTTTTGCTTTTTGGACTTTTTTAAGAGGAATCCACAGGGCAGCCAAAGAGGAGAAACGGCCAAACTGAGCTCTGTAGTTCTGCATTTACATCACTACCAGCATCGCAGCCAGCAAGATCAGAGCTAGGTTTATTTGTGAAGAGATGCATTCACATCTTTGAGCTGAAAAAGTACTATGGCTCAGCTTTCCACAGGAAAACATGCATCATTTTCTATATTCCACTTAGGTGGTTTCGGGAGCAAGCAGTAGCTTTTCTTTACTAGGCATCATTTAAATTGTCTTACACGTCACCTTCGGTGGATTCAACTGATTTTATGCTATTTCTAATATAAACATTGCAGTTGGTTTCAATCTGGCATCTATAACCTCCTAGATGAGGAGGCATGTGAGCACTCTAGTGTGTTAAAACTGAAGTTGGGGTCCACTGATGATATAGACAGGTAAGTGTCCTGATACTGTTTTCCTACATGTGCATTAAACTTAAAAATATAGTAAGCACTTGAAATTAACTTAAAACCTTTCAAGAGCCTCAAAAGATATGCCCATGCTATTAAATTAACCAGTGTCTGTGAATGTTCATGGGCCCTGTGCTCAATCATTCATAAAGCAAAATTATTAGAATAGTTTCTGGCACACTTTTGGCCTCAGTGTTTTCTTGCAAGCTATTCCCATACGCAACTTAGGAGGTGGCAAAGAGCAGCAGGGAGTTTACATGAAACCATGTTATTTTGGAAGCTAAGGGAGTTTACTTACATTGCTGTTCTCCGTTCTCTGCTTTTTAGCCTCTGTGTCAGAGAATCAAAGAATGTTTTGAGTTGGCAGGGACATTTAAAGGTCAGCTAGTCCAACCCTCTGTCAAGGAGTGGGGACACCTTCAACTAGATGAGGTTGCTCAGAGTCCAGTAGAACCTGATCTTGAATGTTTCCAGGGATGGGGCATCTACCACCTCTCTGTGTAACCTGTTCCAGTGTTGCACCGCCCTCATTGTAATGATCCTGACGTGTTTCATTTTTTGATACAGACATAGCCAAAGAAGTGAAGATCTGTAAGGAAGACATGCCCTATTGATGTTCCATCAGGATTTCAGGTTAGGCAAAAGGAAGCTATCACACAGAATGCATTATCCATATCATATATATTTAGAAGAAAATGTAAAAAATCTCTGCCTTTCAAGACCATCAGTCAGGCATTAATCTAAAGTCCTGGTATTACTCATGAAGACAAAGAAACACAATTGAAAGAAATTCTCAGCAATCTTGAACATATAAGCAATTATTGCTAGACACAGATGCAAGACATCATGATGAAAAAATAATCCTTGTTGTGGACAGGGGAGAGAAAATATAATGAAAGGCTAAGGGGGTTCTAGATAAGCGACAGGGAGAGATCACTCACCAATTATGATTACAGGCAAAATAGACTGGACTTGGGGAAAGTAGTTTAATTTATTACCAATCAGATCAGAGTGGGATAATGAGAAATGAAACAAAATGCCTTCCCCCCACCCCTCCCTTCTCCCTGGGCTTAATTTTACTCCTGATCTTCTCCACCTCCTCCCCCAAGGGGTGCAGGGGGATGGGGAATGGGGGTTGCGGTCAGTTCATCACACATTGTTTCTGACGTTCCTTCCTCCCCAGGGAGAGGACTCCTCACACTCTACCCCTGCTTCAGTGAGGCGTCCCTCCCACAAAACAGAACTCCACAAACTTCTCCAACGTGACTCCTTCCCATGGGCTGCAGTTCTTGATGAACTGCTCCAGTGTGCATTCCTTCCATGGAGCGCAATTCTTCAGGAATAGACTTCTCCAGTGTGGGTCCTGCACAGGGTCACAACTCCTGCCAAAAATCCTGCTCCAGCATGGGCTCCTCTCTCCACGGAGCCACAGGTCCTGCCAGCAGCCTGCTCCAGCATGGGCTTCCATGGGGTCACAGCCTCCTTTGGGTGCATCCACCTGCTCCAGTGCCACATCCTCCATGGACTGAAGGTGGATATTTGCTACACCATGGACTGCAGGGGTGCAGGGGGACAGCCTGCCTCACCGCGGGCTGCAGGGGATTCTCTGCTCTGATGCCTGGAGCACCTCCTCCCCCTCCTTCTTCACTGACCTTGGCGTCTGCAGAGTTGTTTCTCTCACGTATTCTCACTCCTCTCTTACGGCTGCAATTGCTGTTGCATAGCAATTTTTTCCTGTTCTTAAATACGTTGTCACAGAGGCGCTACCACCATGGCTGATTGGCTCAGCCTTGGACAGCGGCGAATCCATCTTGGAGCTGGCTCGCATTGGCTCTGTCGGACACAGGGGAAAATTCTAGCAGCTCCTCACAGAACCCATCCCTGTAGCTCCCCCGCTACCAAAACCTTGCCACACAAACCAAACGCACTTGTAGTAAGCAGCAAATTTACATACTGTTTACTATAAGAAATCCACCAGACAATGGAAGACTGACATTAATATACAAAGGAGAAACAAGTGATTTGTAACATTCACATCATATGTCTTGTATGTATTTTCAGACTGCTGAATAGCATTATACACTGTTCAGGCACTTTTTGTATTAATCATCTCCAGTTCTGACTGATCTTTCTGGAAGTAGACATCCTCAAATTATGATGTCTCAGGCTGCCTAATCCTTCATTTGTCTTCCATTTAGACACATGCAGAAGTATCATTTAGTCTTAAGTTCAGTTCCCAGAATAGTTCATTTCCACATTGGAATGAGGCGGGGGGGAGTGGGGGGTTGTCTTTTTTTTTTCTCCTGATTCATCAAAAATCTATTTTATAGATGGCAAGCCCTTTGCCTGTTAGTCATTTAGGGGAAAATACTGAAAAGTTCAATTCTCTCTCAGGGTTTTTTGTTGTTGTTGTTACATCTTCAAAGACTGTTACTTACTTGCTAACTGGTATTATTACTGATTTCCATTCCATTAGTCAAGAGAGATGCCATGCCTCATAATGAAACAGAGAAAAGCACAAAACCTGCAACTGTTAAATGTTGCAGCGTGACAGACAGTATTACGGAAAATGATAAAACATTTTCAGATGAGCTAGATCCAACTCTCCATAACATAGGTCAGGAAACTGCCATTGATAGCAATTGATTTTGGATCTGATCCAAAACACATTAAGAACACAATGGACTGTCAACAGCCAAGCTGTATTCAGTGTTTGCTAACTACTCTAAGATGGGAAATAACCAGATGCATCATTGAAATGATAGCTATCATAGAACATTTGATTAACTTCTGAGTTTGCACTAAAAGGAGTTCCAGTGCTATTTCTGCATCTTAATTATTTGGGAACTTCACTTTTTGTAAAAAAGACATTACTTATAGTTTGCTGATTACAGCCATGTCCTTGACATCAGTAAGTACTTAACTAAGTACTATATTAATGCTGGAAAATTTCTGGTAAAACAGATATTTTATGTAATCTATGTTGAAAACATTTCAATGCTAAACAAGTTGAGGGAGTCATATTTCATGATAAAAATGTTTTTTAATACACACTTTCATCTCACTCTAGAAATTGCTTGGGCCTTCATGGTGGGATAAATATTGATTCATTTCACAAAAGCCTTTTTATCTGCTAGAGTAATAGACATACTAGAATTAGAGTTATGCAAACCTCATTATTTCTGTTGCATAGGAAATACGACATTTCCATATTTATATTTTCTGCCAAGACAGAGAAAGAAGTGGAAAATTCCAGTTGGTGACACATTAAAATAAAAATAATCAGTATGTAATAACTACAATATTCTGAAGTTCTTTAAATTGAAAAACTTAATCTGATTCAAGTATACCCAAAATACTTCATTTTAAATCTATTCATTAGTAAAGTTAATCTCCCCTAGTACTATATTTTTTTCCAGAGGAAATAGAGTTTGGGAGTTTAATGCCCTTACTTTTTTCAAATTCTATTGGTGGTCTCCCAGTGGCTTCTTAGATAACTTGAGTGAGCTATTTTTCTATTTCTGACTCAGTTTCTTCACCGTTATGAATATTTTGTATAAAAATTACATATAATTATAAAAGCAAAATAATTGTGTTAAAATCCAGGTGGTGTTATCTAGTTAGAGCCATGTGATATATAGAAATAGTTTTGTATTATGTTCTTTATTAATTTTTACATCTTAGTAATAATAGATTTTTCCTCATGAGAATAGAAAAAAAAATATTTACTTCAAGCAGTTTTGTTTAATATTTGACAAGAATCTTCCAACTAACAGAAAATATTGCTTAAAAAGAAGAAATACTAGTACGAGTGACTACTATCACCCTTTGGATTCTATACTCAAAGTATTATCTTCTCTATCAGTCTAAAAGTAGCATTTTGTAGTAGTAGTAGTAACTGCAGACTGCTGTTTCGGAGTCAGGCTGCATTTTGAACAGCTGAGACTCTGTTTGGGTTCACTGCCTACCAAAATAGCCAATCTTCAGTGGGAAACACTATCAACAGCCTGCTGATTATTTTCAGGAAATTCATGAGAGCATCACACTAACGGTTTACAGAAAAAGATTCCTCCTTTTATGCCCATGGGGATATATGTTTAGAGTAGTACTTACACAGCAACAGCGTTATTTCCAAACCACAACATTCCCATAATGTCAGGCAAATTGGTCCACTAAGCTTTCTGAAATAATTATTTCTTTGATGATATTCCCCTCCCAACTGATAACTTATTTTAAAATATTTATCAAGACATGGAAACAAACCCTAGCATTTCTAGTGTACAAGAAATAATAGGAAGATCATATAAAATGTGCACTATAAAAATATGCTGCCCTCAGTTATGTGATTACTCTACTGTTATTCTACTTTATGCTACCTAAATCTCAATGGCCAATGTCACAAATTTTCCTGCAACACTATTTTCAACTGCCCAGCTCCAAAGAATAAACTACTGCACACAACACAAAAATAATACACCTGCAAAAGCTATATATAAATATAAAACCACTTAGATATATATTCCTTGAATTAGCATACTTTAAATGAAGGAGACATGGCAAAAGGCTAAATGAAAGAAGGTTTCCAACCTACACAGGTGCATACCCTAGTCAGAGAAAGATTCCCAACCAAAGTCTATTCCAGAAGTTTTAAAAATTCGTATGTACTGTGTCTGCCTTAAAGCAAGACAGGGAGAGTCTAGAGCTCATGTGGAGTTGTGAGGACCCTGGTAATTCTGAGTGTTACCTGCTATGGATTGCTCAAATCCTTTCTGCTCTGAAAGGAAAGGTACAAATAAAATTTAGTAACTAAAGAAGGAACATACAGTGTAGATTTCTTGTCATGGATGTTTCTTATCTTTCTACTCTTGGCAAAACTCTGTCTTGAAATTAATTTGAACACTGAATTTTACTCATAATTTGCATATTCACTACTCCAGGTAGAAAAAAGGCATTTCTGTTCTATCTCAGAAACTTAAAGACCTATGATTCAGGAAAGGACTGAATTGCATGCTTACATCTTCTCTTGTCCTGGATGCAATGAGCCAAAAAGCATTTTTGAATGAAATATTTGTCAATCAAAATCAAATATTTGCTTCCAAAAATCTTAATAAAAACCCAGACAAATTAATACCTTGAAAGTAATATTTCAAATAAAAGTAGTCATAGAAGGACCGTAAACCAGTAGTAAGTAATGATTTTAGGTGACCAACAAGAGTTCTTACAGTGATAAAAATTTCCATCAAAGTGCAGAATTGTATCCTGGAATTTAGTGCTCCTAAAAGCATCCAAAATCAGCTTTTTTAAAAAAAGAATACCAAAACAAACCATAAACAGTGAAACCTTAAATATGTTCATGTATATGAAAACTTCCCCTTTGGGATGCAACTACAAGTCTGAGTGTCACACTGAAAACAAAACTTATCCAATAAAAGGAAGTGAATTATTTCATTTTATTCCAGAAGTCAGTTAGTCTGACTATTCATATTATGAAAATTATGGGATTATGCTAATCTCCTCAACGAAGTACAGTCTTATTTTTACTCTTATTGTAAATTCATAAAAGTTTCAAAGTAACTGTTCAAAATCTTACCCATCATATTTTTGAAACAAACCTACAACAGTATAAGGAAAGCATTACAAGGATGTTGGTATGGAGAGATGAAAGTATTAGCACTATGGTCAATTAAATTTGATAAAACATAAGATGTAGGGTAGGATTATCTTTGACAGTTCAGAGCATCTTAAAAGGATTCAACAGAAAGACATGTTAAGATAACAGAGCTATGGAAAAACAGAGGATAAAAGCAAAACCCTAAATAAATAGAGTAGCTCCTTTTGCTTTCATAGGCTTTTATCCTAAAAGTATTTGCAAAGTCTAGAGCATGATATATCTGGTCACTGTACTCAAGCATCACTGAGAAGAAAATGTGCAAGTCTGAGTAGTAAGGGTACCAGTCCTTGAGCAATCTCAGCTTTAAATACTAAGTTAAAGGTTTGCAACCCTTAAAAGACTATAGTCCTGGATATTTGCTGTCACAAAAAAAAAATCAATCAGAAACTACTTCAAAACCCCAAAAAGGAAAAAAAAATGCAGATGCACAAACAGTCCAAGTTCAAATAGTGAACTGGGATATTCAAGGACAATTCTTCACATGCAGAAAATGTAGCCAGCTGTGGGTTTTTTTTTTTTTTAGATACATGTCTGATAACAGAAGAAACAAGCACATACATCCTGTGTAAGTATCTGTTTCCCTCTCTGGTCTTGCAGAATGCTCACTGACTCATATTACATCTTTTTATCTTCTATATCTTCTAAAAATCCCTCTACCTGCCCATGGGAGTGCTCACTCATGGAAGATGATCAAAAATCTAGTTGTGGAATATGGAGTGTAAATATCTAAGAAAAGTGAACTCATTTACACACAAAGTTTATGGAATTCAAGATGTTATATTGTGTATCTGGATAAAAGGAGAATACAACTGCATTCAATGCAGGACAGTGATTGAAGAGACGGATCCATCCACGATAAGAAAACAGTAAAATTCAGAGATTTGTAGAAATTCAAATAGATATAAAGTTCACAGAAGTTGCACCCTTTGCTTTCTCCCTGCTCACAGCTGTATCAGAGTAACATTAACAGAGCCCCAACTAAGAGAATACTCTGAAGCCAAACAAAGATCATATTGATCATACAAGATGTACGCCAACCCTCACAATACAAGAAGGCCAAGTAAAGCTACATTAGCTATCCAGTAAATCCGTTCAAGCCTATATGTGTTTTAGATTTAACCTGTGTCTGCACGTCATCAGTCTGTGCATTCCTCAATGAGGTCATATGAAAAACAATTAACTGAAAGATACAAAGAAGTATTATAATAAAACGTATTTAATGTATTTTTTTATATTCTGTTCTACCTCCTCAGTTTGTTAACTGCATCAACTTTGGCACCTTAACTTCCAGTAAGCAAATAGTTCTGAAAAACTCAGTTAATATAAGGGAGTGAAAGAGAGCACAATTTTCAGTTTCTACACCTTCTCTGAGTTTTGTAGATGATGTGCAGTACTGAGCATGTATTTGGTAGTCAAAGGGCGTTTCCTCATAACATCAAAATCTCCTTGAACTCAGAGGTGTAGGTTCAAACAAGAACAAAGGGATTGTTTACTAAGTTTCACAATCCAATCCAGTGTCTTAGAAAAAGTGTCACTGTATTCTTCTCTGGGCAATTAGAATCATAGAATCATAGAAT
>VZSC01013460.1:39713-53971 GCA_013398225.1 Steatornis caripensis | reverse complement strand
ACACGTCTTTTTGCAGTTTCTTTGTCCCCTTCTTAAATATGTTATCGCAGAGGTGCTTCGACCATTGCTGATGGGCTTGGCCTCAGCCTGAGATGGGGCTGCATTGGAGCTGGGGGATCTTTGAGCAGCTTCTGACAGGGGCCACCCGCCCATGTAGCCCCTCCTCCACTACCAAAGCCCTGCCACATAGACCCAACAAAATGGTTTAGAAAAAAATCTGGACTCTGGTAGAAACTGATTTTCACTAAATTTTGATATTAATTGCTGTATTTCTGGAAAAAATATCAAGCTTATCCTCATGACAAGCCTATGACTACACATTAAATAAGGATGTGGCTAATATAGAAATCTGTCACTATAGCCACATCTGCTGCTTGTCTCTTAATCTTCATAATCATCTAGTACTTTTGAAGAGGTGAAAAATCACAAAATATTTTAATTTATTTAGTCTTAGGTTTCCAGTGACAGAAATTTTGCCTCTAGAATGTTGTCCTTCTATTTTTAGGCAACAAATATCACTAAATAAATCACGACATTGAAATGCTTACCAAATTACAAATTTAACATTAATAAAGAGAACAATCTCAATGCAGATACTTGGTTTTTTCCTAGGTTTTTAAAGAATCTCATCCTTTCATATTTCATTTATAAATGTAGGCCCACTGAAATACGATATAATTTAACTGTGTTCTTTTTATGTCAACATAAGATCTTACGGACATCAGCTTTTATGAGTGTTTGTGGAGAATTTATCTGATTATTACAAAGGTACATCTTTATTAAGTAATTATGTGCACTTGATAGGAACCTTAGCCTAAATTATTTTTAATTAATTAACTTCAAAAAGAAATAAAGTTTTTGAATGAAAACATGAGTGCAACGCAAATCTCAGCTGTTCTCAGTGCATTTAAATCAGAACTAAATGACATCCAATAAAATCTGTGAATCTTAAGAGACTGCATCACAGGTGAAAACAAATATTTTCCCTGAGCAAATAATTCAGGATCAGACATACTTGTATTTTATCGCTACATGGGGTAACCAGCACTTCCCATATTTCCTCAAAAAAAAGGCAGAACAGACTTTTTTCAAGCAGAAATACAGTGTAGTAAATAATAAAATTGCACTCAAATTTTATTGTTAAGTCATGTGGCATTTAGTCACATTGATTGCTTTTATTGCCTTCTATATTTGTATATATTACAAAATTAGAGTGTTGTTTTATTCTTTTAGCAAAACTGAGTCCTGAAATACACAGTAAGTACAACATATACCTCATAAATATACATGTATGATTGTCTCCACATATACTCTTAACAATTTTAGCTGCCTAAATAATTTTCATCCTTGGACATTCCCATAGAAGTTTTTTACCCTTTTATTTATTCTTCACATCAATTGCTTACTGGGTTTTGCCACTGCAGTTTTTTCTTTGGCTTTTCTGTTCAACATCTAGTATTTGAGAAATATTAGTTAACAGCTAGCAATACATACGCCTGCTGTTTATCAAAACTATAGTCACACCATTACAGTTAAAGCTATGGCAATACTTCTGCAATAAAACCAGTTTTTTCTGAGATTTATAATTCAAACATAAAGAAAAAATACTTCTGGGATGAAGCTCGGCATATAAGGTCAAAACCCACAACAAATTTATTTTACCAATTTCCAAACAAATAGATTTTGCCATTTTGAATGGCAGCATCAAGATGTCTATGGCCTTTTATTAGGAACAAACTTAACCTTCAACCTAAATTGCATATTGCTGATTTTATATATAATTCTTTTTCCACATGCGTAAGAGATGGCTTTGTGATCCCTACAGCTGACATCTCCCTTTGGAGGCTAATTCCATTATAGACCATCTCCACTGATGCACACTGGCTTACATGAATTACAGACGTGACCCATGTTTTATGTATGTCCTGCTGTGAAGGTGCAATTTTCCAAAGGAAACTTAAGCTCAAAATGCTCCAACACCTTTATTCTAATCACACAGCTGTGGCCAGTCTGCCCTTGAGTGTCAGTGTGCTTGCTACCTGGCTGAAAATCTCTGGGGTTATTGGGCTTTGTATGCTCAGAAAACTATAAATGGGCTTCAGGCTGTACTTGCAGGCTCGATGTGCACAGCAGTTACATTAGGATCTCCATGAGGACTCCTTCTTATCCTGAACACATTTAAAAAACTAGAAGTAGATATTTATAATTAGTCTAGTTTACTTCTGTCAACACACAGCATTGTTGTACAAATGTAAATGTCAAATAAATGTTCATTCCAAATATAATTTTATTATTTTCTAAACTGGTACATATTAGTATTCCATAAGTATTGGTAAGATGAGCCCTTGTACTACTGCAATAGCTTTAACAATATCCTTGACCTAATTCACCAATTGCCACTGACAGCAAGGCTAATTCAGTTTCTTATCTTTATTTCAACAGAGAAAATTATTTTCTTGAAAACAGAGTTGACCCATATTACAAATTTCTAGTTTTGAGAGAAGATTTGTCAAGAGTCTTTCAAAGGGTCATCTTTCCTTCTAGTGGAAATTTGTATAGGATTGCTTGCCAATAACTACATGCCTTCAGAGAAATTTGTGTATCAGACTGAGAATGAAATGACATCTGAAGGTCCTTAAGACTGTACAACCTTCTTCTACAATACCATTTAAGTAAAAATCACCTCTGTGTTACCTTAGAGACATAATTATAGTGTCAAGTCATCAGACAACAAATGCGCCAGTCCAGCTGAAAATGTACCGTGTAATGTGGTCTGGAAACACCTTTTTCAAGTCATACTTTGTCTTGAAAGCAAGACAAGAACAGTGTTATAGTGGCTAATTCTGCAGTGATTTAATTGCTTTATTTTACTACAATTATTTTTTCAGCTCTGTCTCCACTCAATAGTTGCATATAGTTATTTTCATCCCCAAGCTACCTTCCACTTATCCATCTAGAATTAAGTCTCTCCATCATCTTCACTCTCTATAGGATTCTACAATTCTCTCCCCTCAATCACTTTTTCCATTAATAATTTTTGAGACAACACACTTGTGATGTCATCTAGTTTGGAGAAGTTTTATTTAGTTTGGAGAAGATTTATTTCCTCCCTCTTCCCCTACTTCTTAGTATCTTTATTTCATTTCTTCCTTTAAAACTTTCTTGGAAAATAATTTCACTAGGTTAAAGAAAGATCAGTGGACTTAATCCAGTAGAAACTGCACATATCCCCTCATCACAACTCAAAAACCGGAACAATAATGGCTGATAAGGTGGCTGAGTTATCACCTGTCTGGGCCTCTGTCAGTTTGGTGAATTGTAAAGCTATTATATCATGATGAAAATCATGATCAAGAGAGGAAAAACCACACAAACTTTTATATGACATTAGACATCCTAAACTTGATTCTGGCTTTTCATCATTTTAGTAACTTCTAGGTCTTTTCTGATTAGCACTACCTTGGCAGTATTTCCCCTCTTGCTCTGCTCCTAATTTCATTTTTCTCTGTGCTGCTCTTCAGTCAGTTCCTTGCATTTTTCTCTCTCTATGCAACAGTGTACTGAAACGTTTCAAGAACTACTGAAACAGTTTAGCAGAACTGTTGGTCTCGTGACATTCTGGCAGACTGGTAGACAAACCTACAAAAGTCAACAAAGGAAAGATATGTGTATGATGGCCTTGAATGATAAGTTGTGTGAATGTATCTGCACTCATGGGAATTCGCTGATTTTCAGCTTTTGAGCCTTTACATTTATTTCCCTCATCTTCCACCTTTTTGTTTGTCCAGGCATTTTTAAGTTACTATTCCTCTCTTGGAGAAATGGTTGTGCTTTCCTTTCTGTATATTTTTATTTGGCATTTATTACCATTGCACATAATAATAACAAAAATATTTAACTTTGGTATGCCCAGAGAGCCAAAGGAAGTTTCAAATCAAGTTGAGAACACTTTCTAATGTCCAGTGTAGAGATACTAATTCTATTCCTACAGCCCGTAACTGGCTTATTGAATAACCTCTTTTAATATCTTCTCTTTTGCCTCAATTTACTTAAATGATAAATGTGTTTACCATATTTATTAAGTACACTGCATGTAAAAATGTTAGAAGCAGGATTATTCTATTCATGGTAAGCAAGCAGACAGACTACATACCTAATCACCACTTGGAAACTATTTACAGAAGTTTAGGTACTTAGTCAAGAGCATAAAAAGTGATGTCAACAGCAATTGGGCTTTGCCCAGACTTCTAAGCTGCTATATTCTTTATAAGAATCCCAAATGCTGCAGCAATTGCACATCAATGGTTCAACAAGATGTTTTATTCCAAAACACTAAGTTATAGTATGGTTCTCAGTAAGAGGCAACATACTCCACCAATGGGGATACAGTCCTGGAAGTTTGTCATATTCACAAATAATAAATCCCTATCATCTCTGGTTTTATTGTATTCTAGGCAGCAAGTGCAGACCCAGAGTAAAACTTTTACTAACTATTGAGAGGCCTGAAAAACTAATGAATTTTACAATAATCATTAATTAAATATATTAGGACACACACTGAAAATTGTAAAGACAATTAGGAAACTGAAATCTTGTGGACTCTCTCTCCTTTGCAAGAGGGGGGAGAAAATGTAAATTACCTCTTTCTTTCTGGAACTACATTTTCTATTGTTTCAGAAAACTGTATATTGTTTGTAAAGCTGTTTAAATAGTCTTCTGGGGTAAGACCTTTAAATACTTTGGAGACTGCAAAGGCAGGAAGTATATCTGAACGCAGTGAATACTGTTCTAATGCGGGTTGGTAAAGTGTGTGTTTCTACTGGAAAAAAACAGTTTTTCAAAGTAGCAAATTATTAATAAATGTTACTTAACAGAATAACTAGACACTTTCCCAGTCACAGCAGGGCCTACATAAATTAAATATATGAGAGAATAAAAGACTATATCAAGAGACAAATAAATAAAGAAGTAAAGTTAAGCACTTCAATTTGAGTTATACCCTAATATACCCTAAAATAAGATCTGACAGACTCAATCTTGTCTTCAGTACATTCAAAACCAAATGGAATTTCTTCAAATTCAACAGCATGGCATTTGGGTTCAGCAAGGTCTCAGGGACATAGGAGGGTTAAATGAAGCTTGATTTTTTTCTGATGATCATGCTTAGAGGCCAATTTTCCAGATTCGTGTAAAGATTTCAAGATTCCATAAATATTATATATTTCAGGAAATTATTATCTAATCTGATATAGATATAAGACTTGTCATTATACTTTATTAAAATAAACTTTGAAGTAGATGGTTGCTTGACATGCTATTGATGAATTTGCACAGTTTTAAGAAAGTACAAAGGAGCATATCTTTGTTTATAAGAAATAGTGTAGGGAACACTCTGAAAAGCCACTGGGCCACACATCCAGTTAATTAAAAAACAAAAAGAACAGTCTTCTACAAAAAGTATCTGCATGTGAAACTAGAGTAACCCCAGTGATAAACACTGCTTCTATTTCTATAAACCATATAAAGAAACATTTAGAAAAAAAATTGCACATAAATGCATATAAAATTGCAGGTAAAGTCTCATAGTGCCATTGCACTTAAGAATTCTGAATTAGTGATCCTATTGTAATGCAATAAAGGGTATAAAAATTTTTAGCCCTATGTCAAGGCAAGTAAGAGAAAAATTCAGCCCACTAGAGCAGGGAGGGGTGCTAAAACATAAATATATTATCAAATCCTTATTCATTTTTCTACAAAGTGTATATACTGTCTATAGCCCCAGTCGGGAAGTGAAACAAATGTCAGACTATAATAATTGTAATCAGAAGTTAATGCAAAAAAAAGAACAGATTGAAAACCTTCTCCCACTCTCCAGGGACAGCAAAGACTGTTGTCCCCAGGAAGTGGAAAGTGAAAAAGAGAGAGAGAGAGAGAGTGCAGGTGGCTGACATCATCCCACCCAGCATTAAGCAGGAATGACTGCTTAATCTGCCAACCTTCTGTTGGCAGAAAGACATTGACCAGAAAAGGGTGATCCCACCCTCTTGCCCTTGCAGCAGGTGGCATGCAGTCAGATGGACAAATACAAACATCAATGTAAAGAGCAGGACAGACACCATCTGGAACTTCCATCTATCCAGACACCTGGGGAGCGAGTTTTGACAATGCTGCTTGAGGGAACAGAAAATGAGATGTATTTTAATAGGCTAAAGACTAAATTTAGATTTTAACATGTAGCTCCCATGAGCAGAGCCATTCCAGATTTTCCAATTATAGGAAATCCGACAAAGGATGTCAAAGACAAGTCTTCTTTCTAAAAGGGACTTGTATCTTTTAGCTGATTGTTAATTAAAGAAAAAGGGACATACTGGTTTTTAGGGACGTGATAGCAGTGAAAGAAAATGAATGGGTGGCTGGGGGCTGAAAACTGAAGGTGAGGGGTCATTTCTATTGCCATGTATGCTTCCTTTGTTATTTGTACAGGTTGCTAAATTTCTTTGAATGGCAGTTTCCTAGTAATACAGTATAGATAACACTTTTTTTCCACCTGCTTTTTATTTGTCCTATCTATTAGAGATGCCCAGACTGGTGCAGAACCTCTTTTCTTCTGTTTAGAAGCAGTTAGCCCAATCTAATCACAATCATTTTGGGTAAAGGTGTGGCTGAATAATGGGACAGCTCAAATCCTTCTCTAAATCACAGCAAAAGTCTGACAGAATACTCACATACTTGAACACATAATGAACCAGTTCCCTACATTCAACAAATGTGTTACACAGGTCTTAACGGGGCAGGCTGGGGGCTGGGGAGGGTGGGAGTCTTCAATTACAAATGCCAAGCACAGATAGGTAATTGATACTATAATAAAATGTAGGCAGAGCCTCATTTCAGATGAACAATGGGGACAATAAGCAAGAATCCTTAAGGTGTTAACTAGCATGTTTTTTTCCTCAACTCCGAAGCCAAATCACTCAATCACCAGATCTCAACTCTTCCTTCATGGATTGACAGTTTTGCATGAGTTTGCAACTACAGTAAATGAGTTTGACATGGAATGATTTGGGGTGAATTATAAGCACTTTGCTGAAAGTTAAGTCCAGAGTGAATATCCAGACTGAATTTTGAAAGTAGTGAAGAGGGTATTCCCAAGGATACAATTCAGTTGCGAAATGACATAATTCATAAATCTGCTCCTGGGAAACAATCCATAGTAATCTACTCCTGCAGGTCAAAAGCCAGCTTTACTGCCGGGAATTATGCCCAGGCAGCAGACTTGT
Organism: Steatornis caripensis; assembly: GCA_013398225.1. Taxonomy (NCBI): domain Eukaryota; kingdom Metazoa; phylum Chordata; class Aves; order Caprimulgiformes; family Steatornithidae; genus Steatornis; species Steatornis caripensis. Next base: position 46,694 of record VZSC01013460.1, on the reverse strand, counting down.
CTACTGGCAGTATATTTCCAGGATTAGTCAGTCTTCATGGGGCAGAATTAATGACATAAAGAGGCTACTACTTTTCACATGAGTACTTTTTAAACAAATAAAAAAGGAAGCATGTGCCTGCAAAATCAAGATGTTGCATCTTCAAGGATGAACTAACGTTTCATTATATTCCTCTGGAATTACAGAGTGATAAGGTAAATTGATGATCTATCTATACCATTTGCCAACTCTTCCCTTCTTCTAATACCTTTCAGGTCCCCTTGCAAGGAAAATAGGGTTCAAAAAACAACCTTCAAGCAACATCTTCCCTAAGAGAACTCACAGCAAGTTTCTAGATCTAGAGTCCCTCACACAATAAATAGGTTTAAAAGTACAAAAATAGCAGAGAAAAGAGCGACAGAGGCAAACTCACCAGAGCGGAACTCCCTCCCCACAAGAAATTCCAAACCCCAAAGGATGTACAAAGAAACCAATCAATACTATAAAAGTGGTCACAAATGCAGGACTTCATAACACAGTTTCTCTTTGGGAGCAAACTTCTCTATTGTTTTAATGTGGTCGAAATCATACTGATGCCCTTGCTGATTTGCTTTTGATCTTGAAGCCAAATTCAGGTACCACAGAAAATAAAATATTTGTAAGAGTCAGCATGCTGATCTGATGACAACACTTCTCTTTCTGACAGATAACTTAAAAATCCTAATCCCTTCAGCCTATTAACACCAAAATACACTAGGGAAATCCATATTTTGTCACAGCTGCCTCTTATCAGTGCAGGATCCATGTGCATAAGGTGGAGGCTCAAGTATAATTTGGACTATGTAGTTAAATGTTCTGACAAAAAAATAAAACAAAAAATGCATTTTTTTGCAATTTAAGGTTGAGCTTTGAATAAACTCTAACTCAGAAGTACTTTCAATATGTTTCAATACAACTAATCGAATATTAACCCTCCTCTACTCCCATCCCCAATACATCAAATCCTGCAGCAACACTTAACTTACCTTCCAAACAACAATATCAATCCTTATTAGGTCCAGATTCCCACATCAGAGTCACAACGGTGTTTCAAACCAGTTCCCCTCAATCTGTTTGTATCAGTTAAAATAAACATATTATTTTAAAACTTCAATTGCACTGTCACTACACCACATGAAATTTTTACAGATAGCTTACGGGGTGGATAGTTGCCTCACTACTCACCACATTAGTTATATTTGGGGAAAACATAGTGTTTGTTACAGAGATGACCACTCATTTTATAGCATTACCAGGGCAGAAAATCAGGTTTGTTAGATAAGAAAAAAGCAATTAATTACTCAGACTAGGCCATGGCTAGCAGAGCAAGCCACTCTTCAACAGGTTACCCCTTTCCTCTCTTATAACAAGTGCCAAGAAGTCTTTTATGACCACAAGTGCTCAAGGCCTAATTTCACAACTCAGCTAAAGATCTCAGTAAGGCTGCAGCATATTGCTATGCAGATCTCAGACAGAATAATAATTGAGAGGAGTAATCAATTCTGAAGAATACAAGTTTGCTGGGTTTATGTGGCAGAGATTTGGTAGCANAGGAGGGGGAGGAGGTGGCCAGAGCAGGAATTCCCTGCAGCCTGCAGGGAGAGGGCAGGCTGTGCCCCTGCAGCCCATGGAGGGCTGCAGTGGAGCAGTCTGTGAAGGACCATGGCAAGGCAGAGATGGACCTGCAGCCCAAGAAGGACCAATGTGGAGCAGAGAGGGACATGCAGCTTTTGGAAGACCTCAGGCCAAGGGAGGAGGTGCTCCTGAAGCAGACTGTGACTGTGTGGGCAGCCCGTGCTGGGTTGGTGCGTTCCTGAGGGGTTGCACTGCACGGGAAGGACTCAAGTCAGAGGGGTTCGTGAGGGACTGTCTGCCATGGGAGAGACCCCGCACTGGAGCAGGGGAAGCGTGTGAGGAGCCCTCCCTGCCTGATGAGGAAGGAGCAGCAGAGACAATCTCTGGTGAACTGACTGCACCCCCCATTCCCTGTCCCCCTGCACTGCTGAGGGGGGAGGAGGGAGAGACATTGGGAGCGAGGGGACTTGAGCCTGGGAAGGAGGGAGGGGTGGGGGAAGGGTATTTATTTGTGTTGTAACATCTGGCTTTTTGTGTCTCCTTATCCTACTCTGCTTTGATTGGTAACTGAGTCTTTTTTCCCCAAGTGGAGTCTGGTTTTGCCCATGCCCATAGCTGGTGAGTGAACCCTCCCTGTCCTTGTCTCCACCCACCAGGTTTCCTTACATTTTCTCCTCATCCTGGTGTTGGGGGAGGAGTGAGCAAGTGGCGCCGTGGTTCTTTGTTGACGGCTGGGCCCAACACGACAACAAGATAATAATTCTTCAAAGTAAGTAAGCAGTGTGACAAAATAAAATCATCTGACGTACTAGAATATCTATGCTGACAGTCCCCCTCCTTAGTTCACCCGTAGGTCTTAGTGCCTGTAAGAATTATCTCTATTTATAATATCACATAGGCAACAGTACCTGCGTCACACACGGTAGCTGCTCTGTTTGTGACCGGGAAAACATCAATACAATAAGTCTACAACCCAAGAGATAGTGTTATTTCAGTATTTTTCTTGGGCTTTTCCATAGAGGTTGGAGTAAGTGCTACTAGACTCACATGAAGTGAGTCTTTATGGTCTGTACTCATGCTCCAGATGCTTGCAGCACACTGCAGTATGACAACAAGGGTTGTTAAAGAAACTGGTCTTTTCACACTCCCTAGACTATTGCTTAGTAGAGCTATCCACTATACTAGTATTATCTGATTATGTGTATGATTAAATTAATAATATGACATTCCATTGTGAATGTATATTATGTATTTATTACATATAAACTACATACCACATTCTATTCAACTTAGGATGTTTTTAGTGAGCAATAGGTGGTAGTGACTTCAGAAGACTCAAGTCTCTCTTAAGTGTCAGATTTCACTCTACAGGATGTAAAGGCATGAAAGCAAGCCAATCTCTAAAATATCATGCTTTGAAACATTGAGTCTATTAATCAGTAAAAAAAAAAAACCCACATTGACAAGATGACAACATCCTGTATGACAACAGTCAGCTTGATGTGGTGTGCAATAACCTATTAAAAATCAGAATTTATGATGCAGCAATTGAACCTGTTCTACTGTGATGACATGACTTGTATGCTGTACACTCAGGACTATATTAATATTTCAGTTGAAATTCCTGGACTGTACAGTTTAATAAGCTGCAGTTCAGGTTGAGAATATGTGGCTGTTCAATATAACAGGCATATGAATAATCTTGCTTATTACAGAAAAAGCAGCCTTCTCTGAGATTCGGAGCAGACATGTCAATGGAGCAAAGGGAGTTGCATTATTATTCCTCCCATGTTCGAATGTATGTCAGCAACCAATAGAGGTCAGTACATATCCCAGAGCATTATGCAAATACATGCATTACTAGGACTTTTTGTTACTTCATGAACACTTAATATTAATCACAATGTTAACCATAATAATCTACCAATATATCTTATGAATGCCTAAAAAAAGTTGTAGGAATAAAAATCATTTTATACCTGCAATAAGGACTTAGATCAGGAAGAAACAGAAGTGGCTCTTGAAAATAAAAGTTACCACTAATATTATTTCACAAGAATCTGTTTGATTAGCCAGACAAGAATGACTACCTATGGAGTTACATAAAAATTTGAGATGAAAAAATATATCGAAAGGACTCTTATGAGTTGAGAGGACTCTCCCTTGTTTGCTTACCTGACAAGGCTTTAAACTGCTGATATGTGCTATCACAGTGAATCATATGATTGCTTCATGTCCAGTTTTCACTTAGTCTTAGTATACTTAGAAGTGATCTGGCACACTGGACCTTCCTGGGAATAACTGGTATTTGAAGTCTTTGAAAATGAAAGTAATTTTGACTTGAACTGTAAAGGAATACTGGTTTTGAAGAACTCTGGACGTCACTGACAAGCAGTTGTTTCTGTAAAATTTCTTACCACTCTTAGTTATTCTGAGTATGTTTTGTTCTGGGGAAGAAAAAAAAAAACCCGTCAGTAATAAAAAGCCTTTTCTAAATATGATCTTTATTTTTGTAGTGTAAATGGTTTTTATATGTTTTAAAAAGAATTGATGAACTGTATAGAAAATACTTGGATTTGAGTAAAAAGACACTTTATTTGACACAGTTGTTTAATATTTCAATTTATTAAGAATCTTGACTTCTTTGTACTATCTAGATTTCTTTATATTTTTCCAGTGTTGAGAAAACAATAAAAATCAGAAGATCAGTTATTTTTACAGCTTTCACTAATCATACTTAGATAAGTGTCCCAGCTAGAATATCTTTTGCTCATATTCTTTATCAAGATTTCCTATGACATACCACTTCTCTTCATACAAAATACTTTCCTTGGCAGACTTTGTTAGATTTTACTTCTTTAATTTGCTTATCTGTTCATAACTCCACCAAAATTAACTGTAATTCAGCAAGCATTGAATAATATTACCTCTGAATTATCTCATCTCCATACCTCTTATCTAAACTTGAAATTATGGAAAGGTATTATTTGCATCCACAATCCAAACCTGAGGTCAAAGTTTATTCATGTTTAGAAATAGATTTACCTGCATACATAAGACAATATGTAAGATACCTATTGCTTATGATTAGTGATATGTAAATTAATGTGTAGCACTTTCAGCTTTAATTTCTTTTAAAAACAGCAAAATGTCTAAAGACTTGTGGTGTTTTCTTGCTTGCTAGGCTGTGGATATCCTTTAATAATGTTAATAATAATAATAACTTAAACCTCCCCAAATCTTTCTCCTACACTACCAAGATTGAGTTTAATTCACAGAATGAAGAGAAAGAACCTGAAAATCATATATAATGTACTTTCATTTTGGATAAAGTAAGATGACAGGTACTCAGATTCTTTGAGACCAGTGACTGAAAAGGTATAAAAATCTTTTTTGAAAAGAATTTACAACAGTCTAAAGTTTTGGGCAGCCAACTAAGTTTTCACTCTTGTCACATTAGGATGTGGTGCTTGCATTTTAATTAGAATTTTCTCACCATTGTATCATAGAGTTTCAGAATCACAGAAAGTTTAAGGCTGGAAGGCACCTTTGGAGGTCATCTGATGCAATCCCCTGGCTGAAGCAGAGGCATCTAGAGTTCATTGCCCAGGATCATGTCTGGATGGCTTTTGAATATCTCCAAGGATGGAGACTCCACAACCTCTTTGGGCAACCTGTGCCAGCGCTTGGTCACCACCACAGTAAAAAAGTGTTTTCTGATGTTCAAATAGAACTTCCTGTGTTTCAGTTTGTGCCCATTGCCTCTGGTCCTGTCGCTGGGCACTGCTGGATCCACTATCTTAAACCACAGATGTCAACAGATTTACTGTTTACAGTCCTACCTAGAACATAAACATAAAGACTTTCTATGATGACACCATAGTTCTGCAGTAGAGAAAAGGCTGCTAAGAGGGGCTTAAGAAGAAATTGGAGGCTATCTCTAACACTCATGCACATACATTAAACACATGATACACAAAGATGGCAGAGAGGGAACAGAAGAAAACACTTTGATAAACATATTTGGACACTTATTTGGTACCCTGCTACACTTGAAGGGGCAGGCCTATAGCCTAATCTGGCCTACCACAGTGATATAAATAGATGCTCTATCAGACCTGAGGGAAAAGGTCTGATCAGAACTGATAATCAAAGGGCTGAAGAACCTGCCCTACAAGGAATGGCTGAAGAAGTTAAGTCTTTTCTTCCTGAAAAAGAAAAGGCTTGAGGGGCCATCATCAGCGTATTCCAGCACATAAAGGGTGGCTACGAAGAGGACAGAAGCTCACAGTTCATAAGGAGCCACATGGAGAAGGCAAGGGGCAATGAGCACAAGTTGCACCAGAATAGTTTTTATCTTGACATAAGAAAGATTTTATTTACAATGAGAACAATTATTCACTGCAACAACCTTCTGGGGGACATGGTAAATGCACCATTGCTGGAGGTTTTCAAGATGCAATTAGACAGGGTGCTAGATAATCTCATCTAGGCCCTCCTTCCCATGAAAGGTTGGACCAGATTAACTTTATAAGTCCCTTCCAACCTCGGCTGTTCCATGATAGCTCTGAGATATTATAGCTATGGCCTCATAATCATACAACTGCAAACTCATTTTCCATTAAAAGTTTATCTATGAAGGAAGATGTGATGTGTGGCAAAGGCTTACCATTCTCCAGTGTAGATATGAGCCCTGCTGTGCCTGGACTGGTACAAGAACTCATATACTTCATTTCATGTAAGATTTGGGATTGCTGAAAGTGTTTCTTTGTGGAGTGTCAGATGTCCTAACTTCTTTTTCTTAGTACATAAACGTAATTTGCAGGGAACTTCTGATCCTACACTTCTTTTGAAAAAGCATCATATGGAATAACCTGGCTGCGCTTAGTTACTGCCTGTGATAGAGCAAAATATCTAAGCTAGTTTTACATTAGCTAGACAGAATACTGTAAGCAAAGTAGGCAGCATGGAAATTGAAACAAGGAACCAGACCTGCCTGAAGAACTAAAAAATTTTATTTTGTTTGTCCCACTGTCTGCCTGTGCAATCAGTACACAAGCTAATTACTTTGAACATACCTTCTCAAACCAATTTTGTATTATAGCATAGCCACAACAGTGACTGCAGGACAGAAATGCATACTATAGCACTTGCATTTCCAAGAAAATTGTATGGCATCTTTTAATGGTTTTACTCCATAACAGTTAACAACAGTTATCATTAAAAAATCAACACTTTGCATACTTAGCAACAGACATAACTCAGATGATAGTCTTTCAACATGATAGTAATAGTAATAAAAACCAAGAACATGCAAGACCTGTGTAGCGCTTGAATGGAAGGCACCTGAAATTAAGTGCAGATGTTATCTGAATTTAGAATTATGCT
>VZSC01013460.1:1986-15998 GCA_013398225.1 Steatornis caripensis | reverse complement strand
CCTAGGCAGAGCTCCATACATTCCAGTTGCTCTCTTACATAAAGAGCAACTCCACCACCCCGTCTTGCTGGCCTGTCCTTCCTAAAAAGTACATAGCAGTCCATGACTGCATTCCAGTCATCACGAGTCATCCTTCTCTTTAAATTAGAGAGATTTGGATGTGATGGGTGGACTGAACAGAGGATATTGGGTGGGTGGTCGCATCCATAGAGTAGTGATCAATGGCCCAATGTCCAGATGGAGACCAGTAATAAATGGTGTCCCTCAGGGTTACGTACTGGGACAAGTACAGTTTAATATCTTAATCAATGAGATAGACAGAGGGATTGAGCACACCCTCAGCAAGTTTGCAGATGACACCAAGCTGAGTGGTGCAGTTAACATGCATGAGGGAAGGGATGTCATTCAGAGAGACCTAGACAAGTTCAAGAAGTGGGCCCATGTGAACCTCGTGAGGTTCAACAAGGACAGGTGCAAGGTCCTGCACCTGGTTTGGGGCAAATTCCAGGTATCAATACAGGCTGGGGGATGAAGGGATTGAGAGCAGCCCTGTGGAAAAGGACTTGGGGGTACTGGTGGATGAAAAGCTGGACATGAGCTGCCTATGTGCATACACAGCACAGAAAGCAATCCATATCCTCGGCTGCAACAAAACCAGTGTGGTCAGCAGGTTGAGGGAGGTGATTCTGCCCCTTTACTTTATGAGAGAGGAGCACCTCTCTCATAAGGACAGGCTGAGAGGGTTGAGGGTGTTCAGTCTGTAGAAGAGAAGGCTCTGGGGACACCTCATTGCAGCCTTTCAGTACTTACCATTTGATGTCAGCAGAAAAACTGGCTAGGAGTTTGCTTCTTCCTAGTATACCAATAAAGAAGGAAGTACTGAATTCTGGGCTTTTCTTCTTCCTCCTTTCATCCTGCACCCAGTCTACATTATATTTGCAGTGATGTGGTAGATAACACCATTGTTTATATAATTTTACAAGTTAAACTCTTTAAAGGTCATAGAATGGTTTGGATTGGAAGGAACCTTAAACATGATCTAGACCTGCCTGCCATGGGCAGACTAGACCAGGTTGCTCAAAGCCCCATCCAACGTGGTCTCTTCCAGGGAGGGGGGCATCCACAATTTCTCTGGGCAACCTGTTTCAGTGTCTCACCACATACATCGTGAAGAATTTCTTCCTCATGTCTAATCCAAATCTACCCTCTTTCATTTTAAAACTGTTACCTCTTATCCTATCAGATTTCTATCCTAAAGATTTCTATTTACCTCTTATCTACCTCTTTATTTTCTAAAATATTCCAATTTTCTTACCGCAATTTACTTTATTATTCTGATCTTACCCTCTATTGGATTTTCCTTCAGTAGTAGGATCATCATTTTTACACTGCCACTGCTGTTGCTATTGCTACAGTTCAATGTAGCTCATGAAGAGCACTCACATTTATTCCTAATTGTTCTACAGTTATAGCCTCTTTTACAGGTATACTGCAATGTGTCCTTCAAATCTCTTTCTTCACAAGTTTGAATTTTCTAGTATGCTTTGTTTCCTTATTCTGGAGTATAATTCATTTCACATTATGGCCAGAGAAGTCATGCCAATGCTGAGCTCTGCTGTATCACAACGCTGCATTTATACATGACAGCATACAGTAACTTGTAGGAATGTAAAAGTTCTTCTCTTTTCTAGTATATTTTCTAGTATGTTCTCTTTTCTAATATGTTTTCTTATTCTGGTTCTTATTCTTCACAAATATTTTACTCCCCACAGTCCAGTGGGGAGTATCTAGAATCTACAACTTACTGATTTTCAGCTCGACTTTGAACTGTCTGTTGTCTGCATATCCTAAATCCACGTGCTCAGCTTTTTGCCTTTTTCAGATGTTATTATGCATATAATGTGCTAATGCAGTTGCTTGGTTCACGGTTCTTAACTTCCTCTACCTGCTAAAGCTAGGGTACTCAGTATGTTCAAAAGTAATGAGTTTCCATACTGTCATTCCTTCGGTTGTGATGAACATAGAGAAAAGAGCTTCCTAATGGCACTGGGAACAGTGACATTTACTGAAGAAAACACAAACACTTACACAGAAGTAGAGGAATATAGAAGTCCTCTATTTTATTTTTACATGCAGAAGTTCCTTTTCTGAGTTATAAGAAGTTTCTCCCCAAATTATGCTAGATTCTTCCGACAGGTGAATCTGTAAGATGTGCTATAGTGTTTTGGACCAAGAACTGCAGTATTTTGTCTTCAGGTTCATTAAGACAGCAAATGCTTAGAAAAGAACAGAAATGGATGGAAAACCTAGGGTAGTATTCCTTCTCACCTTCCAACAGCCAGTGGCCAAGAATTATCAGATTTGGAGGTTGCATCCAAAGTATTGCATTTAATGGACATCATGGGAACCATCCTCCATGAAATTGTCTTTTCTCTTCTAAATCACTGTATGCTTTTGGTTTACCATTTGCCTGATAATTTCACTAGGGGCCTTTTACTTTTCTTTATTTAATGAAAGTATTGAATAATCAGTTTACTTATTTTCTCTGTTTAACTTAAATAACACATAAAGCATAAAAAAAAAGCTTTTAGCATGAGCTGGACAGAAGCATATTAGAAAGGTTTAGAACATAAACAATTTGTGTTCAGTCAGAATTACTTTTTTTAAAGAATAATTCTCGACTATTTGTCCAAAGTCATCATGCTTGCTGGCAATATGTTGTAATTCTTAAGCAATTATTGCATACATAAATAAAACCATGAACTAAAATTCTTATAAGCAGAGTTCTATTTGTCAAAAAAAAAAATTTGGTTGCACAAGCTAATTTGTTTATACCCAAGTCTCCTGAATTGCAAGTTATCTATTTTAAGTTCAGCAGTTTCTCTTATTTCCCTTATTTGCTAAGAGAAAGAAATTATGTTATATAATTTAAATATAGATTTTCAAAATGCAAATAAGGAAAGTGTTAACAGATATTTACTATTTATGATGAAAAGTTCCAGGAGCTTGGAAAAAAATGGCATAAAGGCAAAAACCATAATTCCTGACCAAGAAAACAAACCTGCTCAGTGATAAATGGCCAAAGCAGCAGTGAGGAGATTGAAGAAGAGAATGGATATCCCTAAGCCAGAATAATTTTTTAAAAATAAATCCTGTCTAACTACACTGATGGTGTAGTACATAGGAAGAAGCAGATCCCGTTTAAAGGAATATTACTACTTAACATAAAATTATCTTTTTTTCTTCCATACAAAATTCCACCTATTTCCAATCAAAAGATTCTTAAAGTAGAGCTCATGAAGTCAACACAGGACTTGTTCTTTCATTATTGTAAGGATGTTTATTGAACTCTCAAGTCCAAACCTTGCATTCTATCAGGTTTCTAGTTGCTCAGCAACCAATCCATCATCGTTACTCCAGTTATAAAAAGTTTTATAGCCTTTCTGTCTTTAACTAAGGTTTTATATCCTTTCACTATGCTTCTGTGCTGGGAAATAAACCAGGAGCTGCAGGAAACTGGTACACAACCCTCCAGCTTAAAACACTTAGAACTTGTATAGCAAGTACTTTATGCCCAGTACAGCTGCTGGCAGAGAAATTGGCTCCGATCTTACCTCCCACGTCTCTCGTAGCTCAACCACTTCCGCTGGGTAGTTGTTTATTTCTCTTTTCCTTTCATATCCCTGACCTTTTTTCTAATGTGTTGAGCTGAGTTTGGAGTCACAGTGATGAATGAGACGTGATGATGAGAATCATAGTGAGGGTGCAGTGTGCAGGGCTGTTTCTCAGGCAGCATAGTAGCAGATGGAGGAGGGGGGAAGTGGAAATCTGACAGGTTTAGCTCAATGACAGCCCATGTTTATAGGCTCTGTAAAGAATACAGATGAGACAGAGGAAAGGCAGAGATGACAATGACATAATAAATCTTAGCCACAGTGTTTTCAGCTCCAAAAACCAAAGAAATAAAATCTGGTTTGGGATGCCGTTAATGGTTAGGCTGTCACAGAACTGAATCTCTTTCACTGTCTGCTTCTCTGGATAATAGTAATAGATACATTAGACTCCTCTGTAGAGTACTTCTGCCATCTGCACAGAAAATTGCAGCCCTCTCTGCCCTTTGACCACAAAATACTTTAGGTATTAAATGAGTTAGGCATTCTAGTTTCAATACACAGGGTGATATATCTGCATAGTTTTCACGAATACACTCCCAAATACGTAAACAAGAAACTTTATTTAAAGCCTGAAAATGCTTTGAAGATTAAAAAATAAATAAATAAAAAGAGAAGTTGTAAGAACAATCCTCCATTGAAGATTGATTCTTCCTCCATGGAAGAATCCTCCATTCTGAAAGCAACTATCACCTCCTCAGCTGCTTTAAACACCATATCTGTTTGACTTCAGTGGAGCTATGCCAGTTTATATCAGGTGAGGTTCTTGCCTCTAGTTTTCACTTGGGAAAAAATTACAAGTAAACTTTGAGTAAATTCCAAAACACTGAATAAAGACTTCAAGATTTTAGCTAATATCAAATTTTAAATGTTTAGATATTTTTCCCCCTCCAAAGTCCCAGATACAGTAAAAGTTTCCTTCACTCTTTTGAATATATCTAACATGAACTTGACTTTTGTGATGCAACCTGATAATACACTGTACCTCTATAGGCTACATCTTGAAGACAAACTTTTTCAGACCTGCTTTCATTTCTCAACTTCCACTTGTTCCTACAAGAGCTACAACTTTTCACAATTCCCATTTACCAAAAAATAATACCAAGAATGTAAACTGTCAATGTAAAATACTTTCATTAATTTTAAGCAGTTATCATTATCATCACCAAGCAACAAAAGACAGTCAAAGTAAAGAACAGCTTTCTACCTAATTACTGGCAAGGGTAATGCAAAGTTCCTTCTTTGTCAGAAGCTGTAAAGTCTGTATTCATTTTCATTCACCTGAGTCCAGTGCTAGGAATGGAATATGCAATATTCATCTTCCTGCCTTTTCCTAATTATCTTATTCTTGAATGTAGTAAAGAGAAGGCCATTATACCCAACTGAACTAATAGAAGAGTTCAAAGAGCACATCATGCACTATAATTTAGATAAAAGAAACACACTGAAAGACAAATGTGTTTTCCCCACTGTCTCCCAATAGAAATATCAACTTTCAGGCCAGCTTTCGTGGTTTTAACAGCTTATTTGTTAAACAGAGGCTGGTTTGGTCTCCAAATTTATGCATGCCATCCTACAGGTCTAATCCAAACAAGGACCCATCCATCGGCATGCAAAAGTATAAACAATGCAACATTAGTTTTACGGTGTGCAAAAGGCAGAAGCATAGGGGACGAACAGTGTTGTTTCCTGTAGCTGGTCGTTAGACCAATGCACCTTTGTTGAGCCAGAAACATGTGCTAAATTTATACAAAGTAAGATTCATAGAAAGGACAAGTTTCCATGAAAACCAGATGTCTGTAAGGCATGTAAAAACAAAGAACAAGAATAATCACTAATCATTTTTGAGAGAGAGAATTATTGTCTTCCTGAATTTGGGGGGGCAGGAAGACTTTCATCTTAAGATCTTAAATAATTATATACAGCTCACAATAGGCAGTAAACTAGCAAAGTATTGTTTTGATAGCATACATTAACAGAGTTTGTTAACCTGCAGAATTAAGCAAGTTTAAGTGATTTGTCCAATATCTCCTAGAAAGACAAGAATCACAGTGTAGAAACTCTGATTTCCAGTCTCCTGATCTGATTCTGAAATTATGCTGCATTACACAGGCCTGCTACTTTATAACTGCTTATGCTGAACACCAAATGCTGTCTTAAATGATGTATATTTGTCAGCTCCATTATATTTATGCAGAATAATGTTATTTCTTCTAGTCTCTCTAGATAACCAATGACAACACAAAAAAAGGGAAATTATCTACAAGAAATTACATTTCTTGTAATTATTCCTTTGGCATACTTTTAAAATGCTGTCAGCTCTTCTCCCATAAAATAAGGAGAATATGAGAAAGCAAATAGTAAAAAAAAAAAAAGAAAGTTATACAAGTAGAAGGAATAATACAGATGTATGAGGTAAAAAAAAAAAAAGTAAAAAAAAAACCCCAACAACAAACACCCAGGTTTAATAAATATACATATCTGATACTCACCAGCAAACCAACCCTGTATATGTTCTTTTGAAACCACTGCCAATTAATATAGATTTTTTTAATGATAGTTATATTTCAATTTTTCATGTACATTTACAGCTGAAAATTGTCAAATTGACTAGCTAAGATTTTACTGGCTGTACTGATCTGTATAAACAGATTAGAATAAGGAAGACTGATTCCGTGATTAGTTTAGGTAAAGTGGAAAAAAAGACAGCAAAATTTTTACAATTATTGCTGTGTGGTCTTAATTGTAGCTCATCTGATCTGCTGACTTGTGACAACAGTGGCCCTTAATGCCCATGCCTGACCTTGCGCTGCTCTCCATTAGTCTTATATTTCTTTGAAATATGAAGCACTTCAAAACAAAAAAGGTAGTTCACACAAAGAGATAAGAAGTGTATGTCTTCTACCAACCAGTAATTATTTTTGCAAACATATGCATCTTCCTAGTATTTCATTGACAGTATAAAAACAAACTTAACCTCTATAGTCAAAATTCCTTATGTTTTGTTCTTTGCTTTTCAAAAATTTCTCTCTGGGGCTGTAGCTGGATAGTGAGAAAAAAATTGTGGTAGAAACATAAAGTGTTTACCCACCCAAAGTCAAGCTGTGATCTCAGCTGGGGATGCTGACATTCAATATTATACTCAGCTAAAGATAGAATGAGTGAGGCTGCTGCCTAATAGGACGATCATCAGTGGGACTATTTGATCCCAGACCTGGGGACTACTTCTATTCTTCTTCTGAAAATAAAATTTTCACTCGTTCCAGACTTTTGCCTAAACAAACCTTTCTTAGTCACTTGATTTATCTATTGTATTTATCTATTATACTTTAGTTATTTGCAACTGTTTCTTCATTTTGTCTGTGTTAATTTCCACCTTACTAAGTAGGATTTTAAATCTTAACACTGTAAGTATTATTTCTAAATATAAGGGACTAGGAAGGGCTCTCTTTGAGGTTTAGAGTACCTGGTCATTCCACTTCAAAATGGAGGACAGCAAAGAAGCCTACTTGGGTGAAATTAGCTAAACTAAGATGTTATTTTGTTAACAGAGGGTTAGACCCAGCACAAGCTAACTTCAGGAAACTTTCCAGGCTGTGCAAACCTTCCTCTGCTTTGACAAATGCTTTAGAGAATAAATTAATGAATTCAGGCAGAGATCAGATTGTACTCTTTGTCACTAATTTGTAATGGAAATTCTATCAAAACTCAGTAGATAATTAAAACCTAAAAATTACTCCTTTTCTTGGTAGTATGCTGTAGCATCTGACTGTACAGGAAAGGTAAAATGCAAGATCAATGCTAACACCAAGCTCGAGTGTAATAAACAGAAATTATATCTGTATCATGGAGGATCTCATTCCAGTATTTAAGAATCGAAGAGATGGTTTGACTATAAATTGGCTTTTTTACACTACTCATTTGGCATGGAGGGAGCAGCAATTGAATCTGCAGACATAAATGTTCTGGGATATACTATACAACCAGCAAATTGAGCTCATCTCCTATTCCTACACAGATGTCTGAGGCCTGTAGCATATTTCACAGAGATATCTTCATATTTGAAAAAAAAAAATGTGGGAAAAGTGCCAGTCAATTGTCTTCTGGGGATGCTTCTGTAGCACCACTAGAATTCTCTTGTGCAGTGCAAGTGGCTTCTTGGATGCACAGCTTGGGAAAGGGTGTCTTGCCAGTTGGTAGTGTGACTGGATCCTCTTCTCCAGCTTTCTATTGCTAGACACACAAGAAACTTCCAGTTTGTACCAGCGAATTAGGTGGTAGATGCAAGTAAAAGAGCTCTGAGGGGAACTTTGTCAGCCTCCCTGAGGACTTTCTCATTTCACTACCAAACAACACAGGATAAACCTGTCTCCAAGAGGGGACATAATTATCTAATAAAAGAGGCTTTGTGACAGTATTTATTTTATTAGAACACCACTGCAAGTCTGTGTTCAAGTAAGTCAAACACACAGTTTTTCTGCCTGTATTATCAAGCAGGTGGAGTTTACTAAGTAAGCAGTACAACTGTCACCAAATCATGAATGGTTCTATAGAAATATCTAGTCTCCAGGGGAGATTCATAAACATACAGGGACTCATAAAAAGTGTCTCGACTTAACTGAACAACATCTAAACAACTCAGTGAGATCTCAAAACTAAGCTAAAACCATCAAGCACGAATCACATCCTTTTTGCACTATGTCCTAATCTTCGATAACACTGCAGAGTTAACACAGCCAGTTTTCCTGTGAAAAATCTCTTACCAGTGTCATGGAAAGGAACAGCCTGACCCCTAAAAGACACACTGAGGGAGGAATAGTACAGAAGAAGGGCTCAGGCTGTGCCTATGAGATCTGCAAATGAAGAAAGACATCCTCAAAAGGGTTCAGAACTGAATAATCAAAAGGGTTTGCAGTAGGTATCTCCTCATCCTACTGGTAGGGCACTTCAGGGGAAGAGCAGGAAGGGCATATAAGAATATGCATTGACATCCTGAGGCATTTCACGGTCTGGTGAGAGAAGAGACTTTGCTGCTTCTTTTTAAATCTCGTATGAAGCATAATTCACTCAGGGAATAAGATTTTGTTATGGAGGAAGAAATGCTAGGAATTACCATCAGACAAAACTTTGGTAAATTTTATTTACATGAGACTGTAGAACCTTTTGGTTTTAGTGAATTTTTTTTTTTTCCTAAATTCCCTACGGGTAAGGTACAATATTTTTAGACTAGTTGTAGTTTGGAAAAAAAGAAATCTTAAGTCTTCCAACTTTGTTTTAAGAGAGTATACTAAATTCTTTCTTTGTTTTTTCCATACATCTTAACAGTTTGACTTATAGAATATAGGCATATAAAAAGCTATAAGAAATCTACCAGCTCCTGAAAGGTCATGCAAAGGGGACCTTGTTGGGGAACTTTCATCCAGGCTGCTGAGACCTGACCTGTCATTCCTCTTAGTGCAGTATTTGATACTGTTATCACCAAAACCAAAAGCTGGGATATGAAATTTATTTACAGTGCTTTATTTGTTACATACATCACCAGCTCTCACAGATGAGACAGAATCTTAACTCAAGTCTTGGCATGAAAAATAGTGTTGGAGCTCATTAAATCAGCTTGAATAATATAGCAGGATAGCATCCCTGTTGGAAAATCTGACTTCGGTGTCATCATTTTTCTCAAAATAAAGTGCTAATGATTCCTCTTATGAACTTCTAGCATATGAAAAGAACTTAGACGATCTGCTTTCTCAAGAAAATAATTTAAAATATATAAAAAGGGATAAAACTTAGACAGTAACCTTAATATTTTTCTCATTCCATCATTTGGCCACTGGCCTTTATATTTTTTAAAGAAAGTACAATCATATTTGTCTAAATAGATATGACAATCTTCAGAGTAAAGTCTCAGTAAGTCAGACCTCACTCAGTAAAAATTTGCCCCAGTGAGGAACTTATTATTTGTCCCACTACAAATAACAATGCATCTCCATGCTAAGAATGAAAACTATGTTATATCTATTTGTGTGTATAGGTACATATATATACACATGAAAAATATAAACAGTACCTATGTGTATATTACATATAGATGGACATATAACATGTATAGTATATACATATACACACATACATACAAGTTCAAAGCAGAATAGAATACCTACAAATTAATATATGACCATTATATGTAATAGAAAATTACAGCTAGGTTAGCAAAATACATGCATAAGTCTATTACTAACCCAGACCTGTGTTACTGTGGCAACTGTCTCACATAAGCTTAAAACAGGGTATGTAATAGCACAAACCATAGATATGAAATAATTTTGTAGCACAACTAGCTTCCATGCCATTTTAGAGTCTGGAACTAGAAGTGAGTGTAAAGGTAAAGAATTTATCAGAAACTCCTTCCCATTGGAGTTTAGATTCCATATAGTGTATAGCAATGATCTTGGTTACTACAAGATTTTTTCCTTCTGGAACTGGGTAATTGTTAAAACACCTATGTTTACATCACTGAATCTCACTTTATTTTTTAACGTATTTTAATTACCTACCTAAAGTGGATGGTTTTAAGCATTGGCCCAGATCAGATAGCTTAAAAAGAGAGAATTGGAAACAGACCTTTAAACATATTTTTATTTATATATTCAAATATTTTCTACTCTATCCATACGCCATACTGACAGTTTGGAAAATCAGCAAAACTCTTTAGTTGTAACAAACAAAACTTTTATATCTGTCATTCATTTCTTCATCTCTTCGATATGCCTCATGTATAAAATTGTGAAAATCACAGTGTACAGTAATTTAACAAGAACCAATAACATATTAATAATCCTACTGTCTGAGCTGCTAGTAGTGAGACAGCTCCAAATTACAGAGATTCAATTTACCCCGAGCCACTTGCTGAATGACCAGGACTGCTGGAACTGCCTGTCCTGGCCCCTTCTCCGGCAGTAGATATAAACCAAATATGCTTTAATTATGTTTTAGTGTATCATAAAGTTCACTATTTAACGACTCCAGTCCTGTGTGAATTTTAGTACACAATGTTTAACTCAGCACACCTGCACTCAATATACTGCTGTTGAAAACAACACTGAAATTCAAGGCCAAGTATGCTAATACACAGGAAAGGAAAAATATGAGAGGTCTTTTCTCATATCTGAAATGCATATATTTTAACTTGTAGAGAAGTAGCAAACTTAGTACAGTTTGCCTATTATATTATATATAGTGTGTGTGTGTATACATATATATGCTGTGTTTTCTATCTCCATTAATGAAAAATGTAATGAATGCAAACATTAACTAAGCAGTGTCAGTAACCCTGATAGAGCAGACAGAAATAGCTGAAGCAGTACTGTTAAGTAAAGCAACGTTTTTACACAGCTCGAAAGTTTCCTACATTGTAGGAATAATTAAATGTCTGAATTAGAGTTTTGTTTTATGTTGGATATTCACCATTTTAGCCATTTTTTACTTATCAGTTTAAGAGTTTTCTGTGTAAATGGCTGATCTTTATGTATATATCCTTTGAATATCTGGAGAGGAAGACAAGATTGCACTGTTCTCCAGCAAGTAGCTATGAAAAGCCATAATATAATGAGTACTACTTATCTATTCCTATTTGAATCTGTCTATTCTACCAATTTCCAAACCTCCTATTATATTACCTCTTCTATACGGACACAAAGCAAAATTGAAACTATTTGTTCATACTTCCATTATCTGGTTCCTTTTACAACAAAGTCAGTCTCATGACAATCTAGATGAAAGAAATGACAGTCTATAGTCCCCTCACTTATTGCCAAAATGCCTATTATTGACTCTGAGGTGTCTCATGGAGGGAAGCAAATTCTACAAACCTCCAGAAAAACCTTTACAGATTACTCCAGTCTAAACAGAGAATTTTACACAAAATGCTTTTTCCAGTCATAAGTGAGACTATACAAAGAAATACTTGAGATTTAAAAATAAAATCATTAATTTATTCTGTATGGTTTTTCATCCTTCATTGACTATGTTAAAGAAAGAAGAGCATTTTGACTGATTGCTCTAAAACAGAAAACAAAATGTCTTTTTTTCTCACATTTTTGATCACCAGAATGTATTTGTCACTACAATGCTTCCTATTTGGTCATGGAGCACAGAGAAACTTTTATTCTCATTTCTCCTCAAAGTATAAGAGGAGGAAATGAATGTCTACATGTCTTTAAGTCAAGGTGAGACAAAACTCAGCTGAAAAAATGAAATATCTGGGGGATTTGTGTGCATTAAATGCAGAAAGCTTTCAAAAAAAGAACCAAAATGAAATTTCCTGGCTCAGGAACCAAAGGACATAGCTGCAAGTTGCCATGACCCCTTCATAAACTCATGAATTAGGGCTATGAGGAATGAGTGGAAAATGGAAACATTGCTCACATTACTGGTCAAACTTTTGGCAATAATTAAGCCGAGTCGGGCTGCCTTAGCTCAACCACACGCCAAAGTCTAAAATCTCATCCTTATTCCACAACTGTCTAGCTGTAAAACTTGTGCTCCTAACCCATGCAATCAAGTCTTGAGAAAAGCTATATTTTGTTATTCAAGTACTTATCTCCCTAAGCAGTATTTATGCCTCATGTACTTCACATACAGCTAAAACCAGTAATCTTGGATGTATAGACTGTGTGTCTCTAACTCAGAGAATGTCTTACATATTTGAGTAGGATGTACATTTCTGGGGTATCTATAGGACACTAGAGAATCAAATACTTGACTGTAAATCCATCTGGATAGACAACTAAAAGAAAATAAAAATACAGTATGTTCTGGCACTTACTAAGAGGCCAGTGAATCAGTGAACCTCAATCAATTAAAATTCGATGAGTTGTAATATTCAAACCATCAGCACTTAAACATTCAGGAAAGCATCTGCATTACAGGAAAGTTATTATTCAGCCACCACTTGTCAAGTCTGATAAAGTGATTCCTTTTGGCTTACTAAAATGCCTTACCACAGACTATAGCTAATATTACTGTACTAAAACTGGTAAAGGCTATTACCTACATGGAAGAAATAGGCATTTCTTTGTATAAAGTAACAAAGTAAGGAGTAGCAATTATTCACATACTTTGCACATCATGTATGAGATAAACATACTGGTGTTTCTTAATTATAAAAATAATTATCATGAAGTAAATGAACAATGGTTTTAGGACTCTATATACTGTTACAAGAGTTTGTTATGACTTCACTGTCTCAGACATCTAGTTTTATGATATGTGAAAAATGATGTAGCTGCATCTTATTAAATTAAATTAGACACCACATGCAGCTTAAGCAATTGCTGTAATTACTCTGTAATTTCTAAAATATGGATAATAAGAATACACAAATGATATAAATCTCATTTTTATGTAAACAGAGTAATTAATACAGAAATCTCAAACTCTCCTGACTGTCAAAAACAATATGCTTGCAAACTTCAGGAAGGTCTGGCACAGTGCCTTCAAAGACTTTAGGAAAAATTGGGCAATAAGCTTTCAGCATAATAAATACATGCATAAAGCATGCAAATGAAATTCAGTAGGTATTATATAACAAACACTCCAGGATATGAAGCTATGATTCACCATTTGTTTTTTCTCTGGATAATAAAGACTAATTGTGACTGTGCTCATTTGAATTGGAAAAAGCCACCAATCTCATTATTGGACTGCAAAATGTGGGAGGTGGCTCCTACTTCATCTATCCTTGTTGTATTTTGATGGCCTGTTCTTCCTTCATATCCCACCAAGCACAGTTCAATCTAGACAAAAGTTTGAAGTAAGACAACTAAAACTAGGAGTCTGAGTTACTACTGAGTTCTTCCATTGTCTCGGAGGCACCACCATTGGTTTCACCAGTGTTACACCAACTTAAAACTGTCTAATGCAACAGGAAGCCAATTCCTTGGTATATCTTAGAAGTCAAATGAGAGTCATTTAAAAAGAATGCGTACTAAAGCCAAAGAAACTATGAGGATGATGGATACAAAAGGAACAATCATAGAATCATAGAATGCTTTGGGCTGGAGGGACTATAAAGATCATTTAGTTCCAACCTAACCTGCCGTGGGCAGGGATGCCTTCCCCTAGACCAGATTGCTCAAAGCCTCATCCAAGCTGGCCTTGAACACTTCCATGGAGGGGGCATCCATAACTTCTCTGGGCATCTTTTTCCAGTGTCTCACCACCCTCATCATAAAGAATTTCTTCCTAATATCCAAGCTAAAACTAGCCCATTTCGGTTTAAAAGTGTTAGCCCTCATCCTATCACTACATGCCCTTATGAAAAGTCTTTCTAAAGCTCTCTTG